>CAUYNB010039742.1:0-78869 GCA_963574225.1 Lagothrix lagotricha
CATCGTCTTCATTTTTGCTGTGGTCGGCATGCAGCTCTTTGGTAAGAGCTACAAAGAATGTGTCTGCAAGATCAATGATGACTGTACGCTCCCACGGTGGCACATGAACGACTTCTTCCACTCCTTCCTGATTGTGTTCCGTGTGCTGTGTGGAGAGTGGATAGAGACCATGTGGGACTGTATGGAGGTCGCTGGTCAAGCTATGTGCCTTATTGTTTACATGATGGTCATGGTCATTGGAAACCTGGTGGTATGTAACCAGATATTCATATATTTTAAATTATCTGTGTAAATTATTTTGTGATGATGTGATCTATTTTTATAATTTTGTAATTAATTATATCTAAAATTATTAATTACAACAGAATAGTTGTACTTTTAATTCAAGAAAGAACAGGAAAGAGAACAAAATGTATTAGTTTCCCTAGCCAAATAACCCATTTATATTTTTCAAAATCACTGCTTATTCATTTTAATGCAAAGCTTTCTATCTTTTTCTCTAATTTTGATAGAGATGACATATGCTGTCTTGAAGCTATACTAGTATATAATGTATAATTAAGTTAACAGTAACAAAAAGGAAGTTAATAATGGACTAAGGCAAATGAAAGGACAGGTTCCACCACCTTATAGTCATGTATAAGACCAGCATCTATAGCAAGAATCAACACCTATGCCCCACAGGCCAAAGCCAGTCTAATGCCTGTTTTTGTGTGGCCCTGGGAGCTAAGAATGATTTTATATTTTTAAGTGGTTAAAATAATCAAAAAAAGAATAAATGACACATGCACATTGTATGAAATTCAAATTTTAGCGTTCATAAATTTTACTCAAACGTGGGCATGTTCATTCATTTTCGTATCTCCTATGGCTGCTTTTATATTACAATGGCAGAGATGAATAGCTGCCATAGAAATCCTATGTCCAATAATGGCTAAAATATTTATTATTTGGCCCTTTATGAAAAAAGTTTGCCAACCACTGGCCTATAGTATTGCATGCACATAGCAATCTGCCTATTTTTCCAATTAGTGTTTTCTTGGCTTGTACTTTTTATTTTTTCTTCCTTATACTGATTAGCAAAAACTTTCAAGCTTACAAGCAGGAGAAAATTGGGATAAGATGCTCTTCTATGAGCCACTCATCTCAGTTCTCGAATCTGCCATGTTGACATGTCTCAACTGGTCAGCTTGACATCAAATATCTCATCAGGTATTCAGAAGGGGGGTATGGTAACAGCTATATGGTAAGTGCCTTCACTTCCCACTGGGTTGAAAAAAAATTACTAAAATTTTATTTTCCTTGCAACCAAAATTAAAAAAAGGATTTAGGCCGGGCGCGGTGGCTCACGCCTATAATCCCAGCACTTTGGGAGGCCAAGGTGGGCGAATCATGAGGTCAGGAGATCGAGACCATTCTTGCCAACATGGTGAAACCCCATCTCTACTAAAAATAAAAATATATATATATATATATATATGTATATATATATATATATATATATATAGAGCCAGGTGTGATGGTGGACACCTGTAGTCCCAGCTAGTTGGGAGGCTGAGGCAGGAGAATTGCTTGAACCCGGGAGGCAGAGGTTGCAGTGAGCTGAGATCACACCACTGCACTCCAGGCTGGTGACAGAATGAGACTCCATCTCAAAAAAAAAAAAAGGATTCGGAAGTCAGGACAGAAAATTAAATTCATCCAATCACACACTAAATAATACTGTGCCAGTCATATGCAAAGGGATTTATGCAGCACAAATTCTAGATTCTTACTACACAAAAATATACATCATGATTACCATTCTATAATTCTTGATCACCCTCAGGTTGTAGTAATAAATGTTTCCCAATTTCCTTCCAATATGGAATGAAATACATATTCTCTGTTTCTTCTTCTAAGTTTTGTATCTATAATCTCCTACAGCAGGATTTGCTTGTGTATTTCCTTTATTTTTTTTTTTTTTTTTGAGATGGAGTCTCACTCTGTCCCCCAGGCTGGAGTGCAGTGGGGTGATCTTGGCTCACTGCAACCTCCACCTCCCTCCTAACTGGGATTTCAGGCGTGTGCCACTGTGCTGGCTATTTTTTTGTATGTTTAGTAGAGACAGGGTTTTGCCATGTTGGCCAGGCTGGTCTCAAACTCCTGATCTCAGGTGATCTAGCCACCTTGGCCTCCGAAAGTGCTGGGATTACAGTTATGAGCCGCCGCGCCCAGCTGTGTATTTCTTCTTACAAAATTTTTGATATAAAATAGTAAAATAGTGAAAGGTGTAAGTTGTGAAAACATGCCACATCAAAGCCAATGATTACAAATATTTTAAATGTTTATTACTTATTCAGGCATATTCAAAAGGAGAGGCATTCCCTTGGCTCTAACCACTTTATCCACTCAATATTTGTTAGGATCTTCTCTGTGAAAAGAAAGGTATTTAGGTATTACTTAGATAGGAAGGCATTGTTTAGGTGTTATTTAGGGTGGAAGACAAAAACCAATTACCCGTCATCTAATCCTTGTTTTTAAGATGCTTATTAGGACACAGAAAAGTGGTACACAAAAATTATCAGACAAGAAAGAAGTAATGAGTGCTACCAATGAAGTTAAAATAAAATGCTTTTGACACTTGAAGAAGAGTTCTAGATTGACATTTGAGGAAAGTTTTTGAAGTTGATCTTTGAAGAACAGATAATGTAATATTTGAGCATGGACACTGGTGTGAGAGTTATGTTTTCCTTTGAAAGACAATATAGATTTAGGGTAAATAACAGAGGGGATATATTGGTGAGTGTTTCATTTACATAGAATTAGTGTTAACTGACTCATATTGTTATTCTTTAATTATCAATTCTTGGCAATGAAAGAACACAGAAAAAAATTTATAAAGTTGATAACTAACTCTTGACTAATGAAGGAACTTTCAATATCATATAATTGAAATTTAAGGAAAAATTATATGCTTGTTATAGTCTTCCACATTAGCGTTATATGCTAAGCTGGCTTCTCTTTTTTTATATATATATTTCTCTAATTTATTCTTTTAGTCATTTTATTGCCAGTTAATTGAAATGGTTAAGAACCATAAGTTTTAGAAAAATGTTTAGAAAAATAGGCTTGGTCAGATCTAGTCTGTATCAGGAAACATGTGAAGACCATTAATCAAAATGAGACTTTGAATCAAGTATACATTCTATTAATAGTTCTTCTCTCACTTAATGTGATAATACATAGATGATACAAAATGGACTTTATTTTGATTTGTGATACCCACTAGGTTATAGAAATGTTAGTGACTTACTATGATTTTTGAAGGAAAGAAATTTGTCACGGCAGCTGCTCTCACAAAGTGAGCACTGCGTGAGCCACTGCACGCTGTTAAAATAGTTTAACACTTGAACGGATTAAGGAAACTAAAGCAGTAAAATAGACCCTCAGGTCCTCACCAGTATTCCTACTAAAACACAAATATACACAAACATGTGAAATATACTTTTTGATTGACAACTATTAAACCATTTCAGGGATTTTTAGCAATTATCAAAATTGTTCTCTATGATTCCCAGACCTCCCAAGTCCAGAATTTTCTCCTAAATCAGACTTATTGAGACACAAAATTTTAACCTCCTCTCTTTACTTACGTCTCAGAGAAATTGTTTTAAGTGTGACCAGAATCAAGGGTGAGTACCTTCTCCTCAATTAGGTCTTATTTTGATTTTTAAAACATGAGGCAGATGATTTGGGACATGAAAAGACTTACATCAAATGCCAATTCAATTACCTCTTTGTTTCCTGAGTAAAACAATGTTTAAATATAATTTTCATGTTTCCAGCCCTGTACTTCAGTGAGAGAAAAAAAAAGAGGGGTTTAACTCACAAACAAGACTTTGCTTCAAGAGAACAGAAATTGTCCTGACCTCTTTTGTAATCTCTTCTAGGGCCAACATAATTGGCAATGAAGTCAGCCAATCATAATGTCATTATCGCATGTGAATCAGTTTCAAGGGGCAGGTCCTTTTCTGTGCCTTAAAAGTCACATTAAGTAGTACTCTAGCACACTTCTTGGACAGAATATTTTATTACAGGAAATTTGTAAGGATTATGTGTTCCATTTGTTGCAACAAGTGACATTTATCTTCTGGTAAAGTGAACACAGATTTTCAGCACAATAGAACATAGTCACAATTGTCTTGTTCTACCCATTTCTCTCAGGTAATAAATTGTAACAACAGATGAATGCTAGGAGAGCTTTTGGGGTACATAAAAAGGAACTTGATTAAGGGACTACTGCTACAGAAATAAACTTAGAAATAATGTAATTATAATGGTAAGGGATCATTCTCTCTGCTCCCCATGGTAATTCTTCCTGGGTATGGCTGACCCTCTGCTGCCGGGTCTGCAGGGGCTAGTTTAGGGAGACAGTGATGAGGAGTCTACCCACTCCTCTGTCTCTCTCATGTGCTCCTATCTATGCATGAAAAGGCAGAAATCTTTGTTTCTGGTTTGTATTATGGCCTATATTTGGAAAAGTATGCTTATTTTTTTTTTATTTCCTGTCTCCCTATTTCTCTACTCCCTCTTCCCACCCTGATATAGGTCCTAAACCTTTTTCTGGCTTTATTATTGAGCTCATTTAGTTCAGACAATCTTACAGCAATTGAAGAAGACCCCGATGCAAACAACCTCCAGATTGCAGTATCCAGAATTAAAAAGGGAATAAATTATGTGAAACAAACCTTACGTGAATTTATTCTAAAAGCATTTTCCAAAAAGCCAAAGATTTCCAGGGAGATAAGACAAGCAGAAGATCTGAATACTAAGAAGGAAAACTATATTTCTAACCATACGCTCGCTGAAATGAGCAAAGGTCACAAATTCCTCAAGGAAAAAGACAAAATCGGTCATTTTAGAAGCAGCGTGGACAAATACTTGACGGAAGAAAGTGAGGGTCAATCATTTATTCATAACCCCAGCCTCACAGTGACAGTACCAATTGCACCTGGGGAATCTGATTTGGAAAATATGAATACTGAGGAACTGAGCAGTGATTCAGAAAGTGAATACAGCAAAGGGGTAAGAATGCTTCATACATATTGTTTTTCATATTAACAATTAGTATGAAATGAATGGAAACTTTAGATTTCTGTTGTCATAAGTTCTTCTTAACATTGCATATAATGATGGATTGTTTTTTTGTGCTGACATTACACAACAGCTTCCTGAAGTTTCATCTGGTAAAGTTCTCTTACTAGTTCTTAACAATTAATTTTATCTTACTTAGCTGTATGTGAAAGCACCAAGCATCTTTGAGCCTTCCCATCCTTCATCCCATGTGTCCTGTCAGTTGAAATTACACACAGTCTCCCTCCACAGTGTCTGTTTGAATCCACCTCTCTTCTTCATCACCTTTCCTTTGTACTCACCACTTCTTGCGTACACTATTTCAAGCGGAGTCTCAATTGATATCTCTGCTTCCATTTTGCATTTACTCTAGTTAATTTATTTGATTAATTTTGCTCAGTCCTAATCATGTCACTCCCATGATGAATCCATAATCCCCAAAGTCTCTCTCTTTCTCTTCTTTTTCTTTTATAAGTGGAAACAGGTCTTACTCTGTTGCCCAGGCTGAGTGCAGTGGTGCTATCATAGCTTACTACAACCTTGAACTCCTGGGCTCAAGTGATCCTCCTGCCTCTGCCTCCTTAGTATGTGAGACTATATAGGCCCATGCCACATTACCCAGCTATTTTTTTAAAAAAAGTTTGTAGAGACAAACTATGTCTCCCAGGCTGGTCTCAAATTACTAGAGTTCCTCCACCTTTGTCCCCAGTTGCTGAGATTACAGAAGTGAGCCGCCATGCCTGGCCATCCCCAAAGTCTCTTGAATTATGTACTGTGCAGAAAGTCTTCACACTATGGCCCTATTCAACTTTGACCAGCTGTACCTCCTAGTGCTCACCTGTAGATTTTTACCTGTACCAAACCAATTTCCTTTTAGGCCATAAACATTCTCCACCTGCATGGCTTTGCTTGGGATTTCCTTCTCCAGTCAAAATTCTTCAAGTCATCACCCTCTCATTTATCATTTATGAAATTATTAATACTTAAATCATAGTTGGGTAAGGTTAAATGAATTAATACTTAAATTATTAATACTTAAATCATAGTTGGGTAAGGGTTAAACACATTAATACATGTAAAACATTTAGAACCATACTCAAAGTTCACAAAATGTTACTCATTTTGTCCTTTCTAATTTCTCTCCAAATGGATGTAGTCTCTTCTCATTTTGAACCCCAAACAATTTTATGCCTCTTCCTGGATTCATTAATCTTAAATTTCAATTTTTTGAGAAATTATGGTATGCATCAAATGATACTGTAAATTCACTGAGAACAGGAACTCTTTAAGAGCTTTTTTTGTGCCCTTCTCTCCCACCCTTACCTGTATATTTCTAGTGAGCCAATGTATGTATCGAGCTGTATTTTTATTGTGAAATATAATAACCACGAATATTATCACAAATTATTTTTATGGCATTGCTTCAAAGTCTTAAGATATCATTTAAAAATAATCTTTTCTTTCTCTAGATTATGTTAGAAAGTATTTGACAGGTATTTACCAAATAGCTTCTATCTCCTTAACTTATTAAGACTCCACCCTCCATGAATTTATAGTGGACTTGGAAAAACATATTATATGGAATAATCATGACCGATACATATCAGACATATATATGCAAAATGTTCAGGAGGCTGAGGTATGAGAACCACTTGAGCCCTGGAGGTTGCAGTGAGCAGAGATCGCACCACTGCACTCCAGCTTGGGCTTCAAAGTGAGACTCTGTCTCAAAAATAATAAATATGTAAAATTAAATTAAAACAAAATGAAATAAAATGCTCTATATTTTATTGAGTGAATAAACAATTAAAATAAATAAATTATAATATATGTTTCTATGTAGCCCAAGACATTTTTTCCAAGACAGCAAACTAAGGAATGAAATACAGTCATTCCTCCATGTCTATGGGGGAGTGGTTCCAAGGCTCCCCAAAGAGACTAAATTCTGCAGATGATCAAGTCCTTTATATAAAATGGCACAGTGTTTACTATATAACCTACACACATTCTCTCATATGTACACTTTATCTTCAGATTACTTATAATGTAAATATAAATCACTAACACTATGTAAATATTTGTTTTACTATATTTTTTATTTGTACTAGTTTTATTGTTGTATTTTTATATTTACTTTTTCCAATTATTTTCCATCTGTAGTTGGTTGACAACAGATGTGGGACCCAGGGATACAGAGGGTCAGCTGTATTTTATTTGTATATTTTACAATCTTTTACATGGAAGAAGTAATACTCCCATAATTTTAAAAGCGTGTTCATTTCAGCTTAAAGTTGGAAAATCAGATTCCACATAAACCTTTTAAGGAGGTTTAGTATCATATGGAAACGGAAACTAACTCAATCACCCATTATTTTCTGCTAAAGAAGATTAAAATTATAAACTTCAATCACCTGGCAGACAGTTGCTCTCAGAATAAAACTGGAACTCTAGGTGTTAAAGCACTTCAGGAGCTAGGCGAAGTCAACCAAAGACTTCTGAAATTATTCCTTAATACTTACAAGGAATTATTTCTTACTTGTTCATTTTACTTTCATTTAAAGCCAATGACTGACCTTTCATGGATCTCCTTAGCTGCTGACAAAATTCTAATTCTTAGTATGTCGAGTGTTAACATTTTTAAGGGAACCTTATAGAACTTTTCATTTAGCACTTCATTTTCTAACTGAAAAAGTGGGTTCCCTAAAAGGAAGTGATTTTATTCACAGTTATAAAGCTACAGTTATATAGTTATACAGTTATAAAGGCAGAGCCATGTCAAGAATCCCTGTCTTGTGACTTACAGCTCAACGGAATTTCCACTGCCCTTCTTCTCTCTTTGTCCATTTGAAAGACAAAACAAACATTCCTATTGGACTTAATTTCCATTTTGTGTCCCCTGGGGTATAAAGCCATGCAACTACAGAATTTGCATATCTGTGGCATGCAGATGAATGTTGTGTTGTCATAATGGTCAGCTATCTTTTATAGTTAGTGATTTTATTTGTATTTTGTAACTGAAATAGATGATATTACTAATCCATAAAATTACTCTGCCACTGAGTCCATGAGCCCTTTCTAAAGAGTAAGAAATTGAGTGCCATATAAACTAAGTTGTCTGAAGACTATTTGATGTTAATTTTCTAATATTCTTGATTTTATTTTTTTCTCATTACATAATATCTACATGATAAAAGAGTTATTGTTATTCTATTATAATTCTGTGGTACACACAATGTAATATACAGGGGTTTGTGGCTACATTAGAGGTTGTAGTAAAAGATACACAAACTAGTATTTTTAAGTCATTTAGTATAATGTTTGAATTAGCAAGTCATAAAAAAAGTTTTTATTGTCATTGATTTCAGCAGCATCATTTTTAAAGAAGTCAGGTTCTTAGTGCTACTGACTGATCACTCTATTGATTGCTAGCCTTGCTGTGCAGAAGCCTTTTAGCTTCTGCACAGCAAGGCTAGCAGTCAACAGAGTGAAGAGACAACCTACAGAATGGGAAAATATATTTGTAAACTATGCATCTGATAATGGGTTAATATCTAAAACACATAAGGAACTCAACTCAACAACAACAACAAATAATTCAAAAATGGACAAAAGACCTGAATAGGTATTTCTCAAAAGAAGACATAGAACTGCCAACAGATATATGGAAATATGCTAATATCACTAATCATCAGGGAAATGCAAATCAAACCTATAATGAGGTATCTCCTCACTCTACTTAGAATGGCTGCTATCAAAAATCAAAAGATAAGTGTTATAAGGATGTGGAGAAAAGGGAACCCTTACACACTGATTGTGAGAATGTAAATTAGTAACTCCATTATGGAAGACAATACTGGAGTTCCTCAAAAAATTAAAAATAGAACTTTCATATGATCCAGCAGTACAAATACTAGGTAACTATCAAGATGAAATGAAATCTGTAAGTTGAAGAGATACAGTAAATGTAGAATACTGTACTCCTATGTTTATTGCTGCACTCTTCACAATAGCCAACTTATCATATTAACCTAAATGATCAACAGATAAATGCATAAAGAAAATGTAGTACATATGCAAAATGGAATGCCATTCAGCCATAAGAAATAATGAAATGCTGTTATTTGTGGCAACATGAATGAACCTAGAGGATGTTATGTTAAGGGAAATCAGCCAGGCACAGAAAGTCAACTCTCTCACTCATATGTGGAATCTAGAATTTTCATAGAAGTAGATAGTAGAATAGTGGTTATCTAAGGATGGGGAGGCTTGGAGGAGTGAGGTATGGGGAAAGACTGGTCAATAGGTACAAAGCTACATTGAGACAGGAAGAATACGTTCTGATGTTCTATTGAATGTTTGGATGACTAGAATTAACCATAATGTGTTGTATATTTTTAAAATAGCTAGAAGTTTATAAATGGTCTCCTCACAAAGAAATGATAAATGTTTAAAGCTATGGACTGCTAGTTATCCCATTTGATCATTATATAATGTTTAACATGTACCCCATAAATATGTACAATTATGTATCAAAAAATAAGTTTTAAAATAAATGACACTAACTTAATCCCTAGCCTACTTGGGTTCAGGTTTCTGAGATATTATTTCCTTTATTCTGGGGCTATGGATATATTTCCCCTTTTGCTTGTTTAAGAACCTGCATTTTGAGCAAGGGGAAAATAATCACTGACCTTTGATATCTCTCCCTCTTCTCTAACCACCCAAAACCCTCTCCTTTATGGCCTAGCATCCCTTCTTCTAAATATAGTTTATGGAGAGCTTTCAATGCTCTCCTAGTGTAAGTTTTCAGGTAAGCAGATTTCCTCACCCTGACAGACAGTTAAAAATACATTCCAGAATCAAATCAAAATATTTTACAGTAAAACATCTTACCTGAAAATAACCAAAGAGATGAGTTCAAACAAACAATTTAGTCAAATATCTTAAACAATCCTGAGGAAACAAATGGAAATAGAACAATAGCACTTCTCTGAAGATACAGTCGGTGTCAGACTCAAGAAAGACATGCTGTCATCTCAAAGGTACCCATGAGAATAATACGCTTCACTGTTTCTAAAAATGCAGGAACCGAATTGATGGCTCTTCTCAGAGTCAGCCTTCTCTTGAAATGCAATGAAGCCCTCCAAGCACACTCCAAATATTAACAACACACTACACAGATTTTTACTATTAGCAGTGAAGTGCTTCCTTGTTATAAACCTTAAAGGAAGCATGTAACGCACCCATTCGTCAATAAATATGTATCGCACCCTACTATGCTTTAAGCACTGTGCTAAGAATTCCTGTAGGGGAAAAAGATCATGTTCTTACAGAGCTGCAATAATTTCATATCTTGATTAACTTGAAAGTTAAAATATAAGGGCTCAGGTTCTAGATATATGAGATTGTGAGCTGATCTAAGGATGTATTAGTTTCCTAGGGCTGTTGTAACAAATTAGCACAAACTTGGTGGCCATCATTATTCTTTTGACAGTTCTGGAGGCTAGAAGTTTGATATCAAGGTCTGAGCAAGGCCATGCTTTCTCTAGAGGCTCTAGTGAGGATCCTCCCTTGCTGCTTTCTAGCTTTGGTGGTTGCTGGCAATCCTTGCAGCTTGAAGCTACATCATCCCAATCTCTGGCCCCATGCCCACATAGTGTTCTCCCTTTGTGTCTCTGTCTTTTCTTCTTATAAGGACACTAGTTTTATTGGATTTGGACTCACACTAATGACATCATCTTAATTGTATCTGCAAAGATCGTATTTCCAAATAAGGTATATTCAAACATACCAGGGTTAGAACTTCAACATATCTTTTGGAGGAATACAATTCAACCCACAACAAGGAATTTTGACCTCTAAGACTGGATGGGTATTGATGCAATTAAGAATACACTGGTGGAGGAGAAAGTTGAGGAGGTAAGAGAGATGCAGAGTTTAATTTGGTGGCATCATAATTTTGAGCTACTTTCAGTATAGGCAGTGAACCTGAACAGGAGGTATATGGAAACATAAATCTTAAGGAAAGAAGAAAAGTCAGAGTTGTAGATAGGTTGGAATTTTGTATGTTAACTTACATTATCACAGGATTGTGTAGGGAGTCAGTTCCCTGGGAAACCAATAATGAGTGAGAAATCTTTTGTTTGTCTAAGATTTACTGAGGAGTGTTTTCAGGAATGATACCTAACATCTGTAAAAAGTGAGGGATGCAAAATAATTGGGCAGAGGTAAGTTTGCAACAGAGATCTCAGCTGATCCTGTTGCCATCTCTGGTGCTGGGATGACCCTTTGGAGTAGTCTAAAAACAAAGCAAGAGAGGTCAGGCCTTTTTTCTCCACACCATTCACTGGATACAGGCTCTCCCTCTACCCTTCCTGGGTGGGGGGTATAACCTTGGGTGAAGCACCTCCCTTCTGCCACAACAATGCCAAAGAGAAACTCAGATGTGAGTCTTCAGCAGCCAACACTTTTGGCAGCTGGAGGAATGAGAGGCTCACTGGAAAGCAGGATATGGACAGTGCCTTACAGTGTCTACCACATGCTAGAACCACAGACAGCAACTGAGAACAGTGGATCAAATACATTTAAGAGGTGGATGCAAAAGAAGAAATCACGTGCACGCTCACACACACACACATATACACACACACACAGATAAAATGTATACAGTAGCCCCTTTACGCATATTATATATAATTTTCCTCTTTGTGACCTTAGGAAGTAAATATAATTCATCTAATTTGCAGATGACTGGGATTCTAAAAGATTAAGAAAAGATTCAGTTAGTCACGGATGTGTCTGGGGTCTTTTTAAATTTAAACCCCAAACTTTAATCATTATACTACATGCCATAGAAAGGCAAGAGGATGAGTAGGACTGTAATTATTTTCTGCTATACCTCTGTAATGTTGTAATTCAGGATGAAATTTTCTGTTGTAATGGTGTTGTACATTTGTTGATTCATTAGGATTCTGACAGTGTGCTTCTAATTCACCTTAATGCTGATTGATTAGGTATGGTCATCGTTGTGTGATCTTTATATTTTAACTGTTTAAATTTTTTTCTTCAAAACTATCTTATTGCCTTCTTTATTGAAAAGTAAAACTGATTTTTACTTCTAGAATATATTTCTTTCTCAAGACTACATAACCCTTCCCTTTCCATTCATTCAATATTAAATGCATATTTTATGTATTATAGTATTTCATGTGTCTTTATATTTATTTGTACATATATAAGTGTGTCTCTATTTTTATATATGAAAATTATTGATAAATATAACAAACCCATCCAGACCAAATTCAGGTACTTGTGGCTTCTACCTATTTATTCTTCTCTGGTGAAAGCCTTGCTAAGGTAACTATTAGGTTCTTAGTGCTACTAAGACTTACCCAGCTTTCTCTGGCTTGTCGATGAAATTGACAAGTTACTCAGAAATATCACTAGAATCCAGATCATTGCCTTTAAAGCATTTCCTTTGTCATGACTTATTAGATTTTTATAGAAAAGTATTAAATCAATTTGGCATAATTTTTCTGCATATTACTTTGCTTTCTTTGAAGCTTTGTTTTCTCTCAGGACAATGTATTAAGTAGAATTGATTTATTATTATATTATCTTTACATTAAAGCTATATTAATGGCTAGGGGGTACCCTTTCCACCACACCAAGGTACACATGTTCAGACCCTAATTATTTGAATAAATCTATTTTACTTAAGGGTACATAGGTAATCCCAATATATTTTCTTGTATTATGTTATTTTTAGCTGTTTCTGAGTCAGGACTCTGTTTAATTGCATGCAACAGAGACTTCACTACATTGGCATAACTGGAAAGAGCATTCTATTTTCATATTTCTAAACATCTGGAGATCAGCAGTCCACGTGGCCTCCATGTCCTAGGCTCCATCTCTTTTCCCCTCTGCCAGTCTTCGCATGTGTTTTTTCTTCTATCTTAATGCCTATGATTAGAGATGACTGTTCCACCTACAGCTTTATCTCCAGTCCCCAGGTAGGAAAGAGAAAGAAATAGAAAGAGGCAGAAGTAACGATTTTCACACTAGCCTGAGGAAAGGCAAAACTTTCCCAGATATCCTTATCCAACTTTGGGAACAGTGTGACATGGCCACCCCTACAAGGTAGCATGGCTGAGGCAGGCCATTTATATTGCTGGCCTGAATAAAATCTGGATTCTCTTAGTAAGATACGTTGGAAGATATTAACAAGGTCAGACATTCTTCTCCAATATTATTACTGCTACTAATTATTATTATTCCTTTATGAAAATGTCAAAATAATTGAAGTATGATAATTTTCTAGTTTAAGAGATGTAGTTAACTAGGCATAATTTGGGATAATATGCATTGATTGTAATGGTATACTTTGAAACATATTGGATACAATTACCAAGAAATCAAAGTTAATTTTTATTTATTAAATTAGAAAAATATATAAAAAGAATATATCAAGTTAAATAATACGAAACTAAATATTCAACCATTTTTAATCTACAAAAACTAGAAATTTCATGTTGTTCAACATAATATAAAGGCATAAGTAAAACATAAATTTTATTCAACCTGTAAAATCTTATTTCTTAATTACATAAATACTATGTTACTGAACACAGATATTTTACTCATTTCTTGTATTTGTGCATAGTAGAGAACACATTAAAATTTTCTATTACTATCTGCCCAGAATTATAATAAGCATAGAGTATTTCTCTCCTAAATTACACTCATGAAATACTTTTGGCCCCCTATAAATATTGACTCCCCCAAAAGTCACATGAAGAACTTCATGTACTTCAAAGTAAACAGTGATTGATCATTGACAGCAAGAAGTTTACAGTCTAATAGCTCACACCTTAGATAAATATACAAAAAAACATAACACAGAACAAAGCAAAGCACATTTCGTAACAGGACACTAAACTAGTCTATTGAGGGTGTATTGAGTAAGGAATTATATCAGGCTGAATTCACATGAAAGGAGGTGGCACTTAAGCCAGACCTTAAAGTATGGAGAGAATTTTCCTGGGCAGATATGGTGCAGGAGGAAATCTCAGGCAGAGGAACAAGCATTCATATTGTTCACCTGATTCACTCATTCATTCATCTGTTCATCTATTCAGTATTCAGTTTACAAAGTTATCATCTTTGGAGAAGCTTAAATATGCTTATTATTATGAAATGTAGTCATTTTATTGACTTGATAAAAAGTTGTTTCAGTATTTGGAGTTCTCAAAGTTAAATATTTAATGTACTTTTGCTATACGGTGGTTTTAATTACATTGTTATCAGAACTTTCTTTCCTTCGATTTTTTTAATCAAAGTTTTTTTCTTAATTTAGATTTCGGTTCTGCCCATTACTACTCATTATTTCTATTACTCAGAAAATATAATGTTTTGGAAGTGCATTTGACTTTCAAAGATCTAGGGATTAGTTACAGTTATGCTGTTGGGTAAAATTGGCATTTCATTGTATTTTTATGCATATATATATAAATATATATGCATATATATACACATATATATTTTAAAGCACTCTTTTGTAGAATTGTACTTAGGCCACTTCTTTTTTCAGGTTGTTTCTGAAGAATTTGAAATATCTTTCCATCTTCATTGGATTTGCTTACATGCCTAAAAACAATGAAATATTTGTCTGACATATTCAAATCAATGTGTCATATCCTTTATATTTTGATGAATTTGAAAACATCACTTTCCTGCAATGCTGTTTAAATGTCAAAATTAAATGAAGTCAATCAAGAAATGCTAATTTTAGAATATGCTTTTTAAAACTACATACTCTTACTCCCACCTCATCCCTATACTGAGAATTACTTATATTTAAATGTTACTTGTATTGAAGGAAAAATAGAATGCAAAACACTGTATTAGCACTTTATAATATTTAAATTCAATTCCTACATAATAGAATTATGTAACTGTTTAATTGATTGTTTTTAAGTTTCTATTGAATGACATTTAATCTTAGTACTGTGATTCAGACATATTGCTTAACATTGAGTATATAGCATGTACTTTCAAATATGTAACTAATTTCTACTTATAGGCATATGACTTTAAACATTTTATAACACAGTTGACTAAACTGTTTCATCCTGCTGCATTTCTAAAATTCAGTACCTAACCTTTTTACTTCTCACAGGGGTAAAATCAAACTGGATCAATCAAGGATGCAGCTCTGTGCTTTTAACCAGGCAGAGACATATGTCACCACTTTTACACAGGTTACCTAAAAAAATCATACATATGGTATTTTTTTCAATGTCTTGCATGCTGTTCAGCTACAAAATCTTTCTGCCTGATCCATTGCAAGAAAGTAGAAACATATACAGTTGTTCGATAGACCAAGTGACATCACAGCACGTCACCAGGGCAGTTCTATTATTTTTTGTGATTCTTTTGATGACTTCTTTCATATATCCTTCATGTGCTTAAGTTATTTCAAGTGCATGATCTATAGATTTTTATTGGATGATTAAAAAAGTAAAATGTGGAATGTAACAGTATCCATTAAGCAACATTTAATTTGAAAACCTCTATCAACTTCCCTTCCTAATTTAATCTACATAAAAATATAGAGAGATGTATATCACATTAAATTGTCACATTTAAATTAAGTAGATCAAAACTCTAAAAAAATTGTGGAACAAATGTTTCCAGCATAAGTATAAAATCTCAGAGCAGGAAAGGATCATTGTAGTTCTGTGTATTTATGGATAAGCAAATTGAGACTCATGCTTTCTTAGTACACATCTAGAAAGTTGGGGTCAGAGTCAAAGTATCCTGCTTCTAATATAAACTTTGAGTACATTTTGAAATGATTTTAAGCACTGTTAATTATGGGACTTTATTTTGTTTTAATCAACTCAGTAATTAACATTTGGTTTTATTTGCTCATATTTGAAATACATCAGTTAAAAATTGGTAGGCCTTGCCTATGAATGCATAAGTGATAAGCATTCAGAAAAATTTTATTTCAGAAGTAATATTACTCGTTGATGAGAAAAAGTTTCTTATTATATACATGATCAGAGCAGCCTCTAGAAACTGGGAGTTTTTGATAGACCATATTATGAAGTGAACATTAAACCTGTCAATAACACATAGAATACTTTTACTGAAATTAGATACAGATTAATATGTATTGCCTAATTGAATATTTCTAAAATGTATTAAAAAGATATACTAAGATATATTTTCTCTTAATTTTAACATGCCTTGTTCTGGAGTGAGGGCAGGAATCTCTGTCAGTAAGAATCTTGGCTTTTTTATAATTTAGTGCATATTTTGAATTTCCTTGTTATTGTTGAGATGTTTGTATTATTGTTATCTATTGTGCAATGATGAAAGCAAAATTTTATCCTGAAATTGACACACCCTAGGGATAATATTGCTAACTATTTCAAATGAAAAAGTTATTTTAGTGTTCCTGTTTATTCGAAGATAATTTTAAAGGTAGCCTAAGTAAAAGATATCTTTTTTCTATATCAAATTTGGTGGGGATTTAGAGGCAATATTCTCCTAGAAAACTATTTTATTCCATAATATGATGAAATTTCTTCAACTAGAGCCTAAATAAGGATGCATATACATCCAATATTATCCATGTAGGTATAGATAAAACACATTTTTGAGAAAACTATTTCTAGAAATATATATATAAACATATGCATATATATGTTTTGAATTCATAAATTAGTATTACTTTCTAACCAAGCTATTAGAAAAGATAAAGTACATATTAATGAATATGTTTTTCTTGATCAAGTAAAAACTGAATATTCAGTTAAAGATGACTTGAAATATGGCACTTTAGCAAAAGCTGCCTATATAAGGGATAATTATTATATCCATGTAAAATTTATATTTACATTATATTTTCAGTATTAGAAATACACGTTTAAAAAACTAGTAATTATTCCATTCATTAAAATTCATGTTTCCTTGCCCTCCTTCATTGTGGATAGTATTAGTGGGTAACAGAAATGATTCAGATATCTAGGTAGTTTACTTTGTGTTTGTCATTCTTGTTTTAAAATTATAGACAATATTTACAAAGCTTGAGTCTGTGTATCCACATTTTGCCTTTGTGTTTTAAGGTTCCAATTCTTATTTACCTTCTTGTTGCATTTTTTTAAGCTGGCCTGAATAGAAGTGTTTAAATATTTGCTTCTAAAGATTTTAAAACACTTCTGACTTGACCCACTGTATTCCAGTTGCTTTCTCTGCAAATAGTGTAGCAGTTCTGTGATGGAGCTCAGAGAGAACCCTTGAATATCAATGGCCACTTTACACTCCTAGGCCTTACTAGTAAGTGCTTCTGTAGTTTTCATTAGAAAGATGCTTCAAGATGATACTATGGGACCTGGATGAGAAATCTGCAGCCAGTCCAGCCTTCTTACATGGCCAAGTGTTGTTGCTTTTGTATGATTTTTTAAATATTCATATCTTATCATTTAGTCACATAAATTTTCATATTATTGGATTGAAAGTGCCCTGTGTAGAAGATTCTGAGGAAAAGAAGAGCTCTCCATGAAATTATTGGTTTTATTTTGAATTTCTCTGGTGGCAGCTGAGATTTGACCTCATTATTTCACCAACAGGATACTATATATCATGTTGACCTTGTGATGAAACTGTGTGTTTCATGCTAAATGAGTAGCTATTCCTCCTAGAGCCTACACAATATTTATCTGCTAGCAATCAACAAAGAAAACTAGGAAAGAAAAAATCTGTTTTTTTGCCCTTTTTTTTTTTTAAAAAAAAAAAAGAGCTATAGTTTCAGTTGCTCATAATTAGAATATGACCCCAGAATTTATTGCAACTAGTTAATAAACTGATAATTTTCTGCTAAATTAGTGGAAGTAACATTAAAATTTAGATAATAGAAAATGCAGATAAAATTGAAACTAATTTTAAAGTTTCTTTACTGCTTCTGCCATAACTTTTCTTCTCTTTTATACCCATCTCCTCCTTTTGAGTGAGTTTTCCACTGATCAATAATATCTGAAGTATTTTTAAATTGTTTTTATTTTTATCGTGAAATTCCTGATCTTTAGTGAAGTATTTTTTAACTTGAGGCATTACCTTTTAAAAAGAATCTTGAGAAATTTCATGACAAACAAAAGATTGCAGAGACCCGAGGGGCCCAGAAATCTAAGTAATGTTAAGAAAAACTTACATTTCTCTATTGATATTTTTAATTGGATGAGTTATTATAACCATATTTTCATTAATTTTTAAGCAGATTTTTCTTTAATTTTTTTATTAAAAAGAAATGTCATTACACTCAAGATGAAAAGCACAAATGGTAACATTATCAATGACCTCCAATTTTAAAAGCTGTATCAGAAGATAATGTTTGCATTTCTTCAGAAGGAAAAAGAAAGCCCAAAATGACTGCAAGAGAATAGAAAGCTTATTTTGGTTCTACACCAGAAAAGAGTATTTAAACATCTAGTCATCCTGTAACATAATGGGAACCTTGGAAAACATTGGACTGTTAATGCCACATAGTAACTACGTGTGGAATTCTTCTAAAAGTGTCCTTTGATCCTTTAACTGAACTTTACTATTTTACTCCTTAATGATTCAGGAACACAACTATAGATATTGACTAAGAATTAGGCAGTTAAATTAAAAGATGGGTAATAATAGCTTGAAACTAATTTTAAAATGTCTTTCCTGCTTGTTAACAGATAATGGAGCTTAGTTTACCACTAATGTCTTCCATACCCATCTCCTTTTGATTTGCTTCTCTCAACCTTCTTACTGTCCTTCGTGTGTCTTTATTTTAAGGCTCAGGTGAAATAACTATTCTAGGTTCTGCTCCTTAAAGAATATCTTTGTTGTGTGAAGCAAAACGTTTATAGTATGTACTTTAAATGTAACATTTGTGGGTTCTTTTCAGCATCAACCATCCTCTTTGAGTAAGGTTTCTGTTGAGTTCTGTGTTTTGTATAGTGCTGCTATGTTTCATAATTTTCTTCTTTTGAGTGTTAGATTATCAAGTCATTAGACACTCCAACTTCACACTTCTTGAAACAATAAATAACCGATTAGCATTAACCACATCCATAATAGCATGAAATAGGCTTACATCATTAATGCCTATCTTAGGAAATGCCAGTGATAAATTTGTAAGTGAACGATTTAGAACATGCTCTCACATGATACCTATATTTAACATAATTTCTACTCATGCAGTATAGTAGAAAACATAGCTTCAAGCCAATCAAAAGGAAAACCATGAAGAATAATAAAGCTTTTAATTTGAACATATTTTCAGTAATTGAAATGAGAATCTTAAATAGCTACGTAAGTTTACAATCAAGATAAGGATTATTTCACAGCTATAGGGTTGTATGAATGCACATTGGAAAATATGGAAAGATATGCCAAACTCTCTCTCTTTCTCTCTGTCTCTCTGTCTCCCCTCCTCACCCGCCTTTGGTTACCTCAAGGGAGTTGAATGAAGGAGATACTGGAGGGAAATTTTATTTTGCACTGTAGATACTATTATACATTTAAATTGTTTGAATCAACTATATCACTTTCAGTGTTTTCTTAACATATGAAAGTGACATAGTTGATTCATACACTTTAAATGTATGATGGTATTTAGGAGGCACTTACAGTCAAAATCATATTATTCAACAAAAAGGCAGGAGTGCTAATTATGGTACACTTCTGATTCCTAATACTGTTGACTCCACCTTCTTGATTCTGTGCTTACACTTATTTTTATTCTGTTTATAAGTAGACTGCAAATGATTTAAAAAAATGATATTTCTCTTTTTATTAGAAATCAAATCCATGTGAAAATTACAGAAGGTCTATTTAAAATAGCAAAAAGAAAGTTTTTTATACCAACGTGTTTATTTTACTTCTCTTAATATAGTATAGTTATTCTTTCATTTCCAAAATTACATGGAAAACTAAACCACAAATGACTGAATTTAAAGAAATGAAAATAATATTGAAATTAATCGTATAAAACAATACAAACAATTGATATGATCTTTCCTGTAGGTAAAAAATTCCAAACACTTAAATATGGTGATGCCTACTGTGAGAATTCAAAATATTTCACCACAAGAAAAAAACACTTTATTATAGATGTCAGCCTTTCTATATAAAGGCATTCTCTTAGAAGTCTGCTAAAGAAGCTTATACTCTGGCAAGTATAGATTTCAAAGGCTGAATTGATTAGAACTGTCTATATTGCTAGAGCATGTATATAAATATTTAATTTTATATACAGTACTAAATAGTTACTGTTTGATTACTTAATGCCTTCCCAAAAAACACTGAATTTATAAAAATCTATTAGCCGTAATAATTTGGCTGTAGATACAAATTAATTAACTATAATTCATGTTAAATATTTTGATTTCTGTCCCATTGAGCAATAATATTGAATGTTTATTTTACATTGCAAAATTCTGAGCCAAGCTGAATTCAATTGACAAAAGAAAGAAAAAAACCTGCATATGACAAAAAAATATTTTAATGGCAAGATACACTACATAAAGTCACCTGAATTTGTACGTGTTCATAATCTAGTTTGGAATAAACCTTTGTTAATGGTCTCTTAAACAGTGAGAAAACTAATTATTCATGTTGAAAATGCTTTCAGGAATTTAGCCTAAGTCAGAATTCTGCAAATAAGAGTCATTTTATTTAAAAGTTGTTACCAGCTCAGAGAAAACCATTATAACCATTTCCTATTGTTAATAATGTGTCTAATAGCAGGGGTGTGCTTTTTATTCTTTCTATCAGCAATTCCTCCACTGCTTTACCTCAAAACCCATGCCAACAATTTTTTTTCAGAGTTGAAGGGCTTAGTCTCAACTTCACAAAATCATAGGGCCTTGTCTTTCGTTCCCTGGTGACAGTTCATGTGCAACTGAGAGGTCAAGAATTGAAGCCATTAAAACTGTAGTTTTCTAAATATGGTACTCTGGTTTTTGTCGTAATTGGCACAAAACACATATTAGTAATTATAAGTTTCTCCAACATCATTTCCTAGATTAATCTATATTTCAAAACTTTTTATACATATTTTAAAACTTATTCTGTAGATTATATTTTAAAACCTATTCTATAGTTTTCTAGAATATTATAATTAATTTCTATTATTCCTTTAGGCCAACACAGATTAGAGGAGTTCACTTAATAGGGTGTTCATAATTCTTTACTCCAATTATAAAAAGGACTTTGCTTACAACATTCCTTATGTACGATACTTAATCAATGCCATTTTTATGATATTATATACTAGGTGATAGTAATAGCATTGAGAATTTAATGTGGTACCCATCAAGAATACTTCTAGCTTCCAAGTCAATCTCTAAAAATCAAACCTTTAGATTGGGCCTATGATATTAATACAAATTCATAGATTGAGAATCAATTTACCTGAAATAAGTATTTTATTATTTTTAGCACTTGGACTTGCTTGAACTACTTTTAAAAAAGATAAAGTTGTAATTTAATAAGAGAATCACGTGTTGTAGTAACTAGTAGCTTTCAATATTCACAAGTCATCTGGCAAATGAGAATGAAAAATTAACTCTTCCATTGATATGCTGCTTTACTCCTTTACAAAACAATATTTGGGAAATTTGACAGAGTTGTGCTACAATTGCTGTATGTATTTTTTGTAAAGATTTCTTCATGTGTGTATATGTGTAAATATCATGGTTACTCATAAAGTTCTGGGTGGGAAAAACTTATTTGTGTTATGATCAGTTATATGATCATAATGACAATGAATTCATTACTCCATGTGTAAGTCTGCCATGTTTAATTTCCTTCAATCTTTGTTTCAGAGTTTGCATGTGGTGCTTACTTTAGTAGCCACTCTCTTGACATTACAAATAATACTGTTTGAACTTTTCTACTATATGCTAAAATGTTATGGACAAAATGGGTGGTGTTGGTATGTCATTGGCATTTTGATTCCAAAACTGTATTTGATTTTTTGGTCTTGATCAAATAACTTCTATCTATATCATCCTGCTACACATATTTAAATCCAAGAGATAATAAAAAATGCATTTGGACTTTATCTTGCACTTATCTTTTAAAAAAAATTTAACTATCAACAAGCTTTTCTGCCAACTATTTGATCTGAGCTTCCAATTATCAGGCATTAGTAATTTGACACTTGTATAGTATTGCAAATAAGATATAGGTTGTCCTCAAATAATTACTGTCAATGTCCATAAATATATATTGAAAATTTTTTTTAATGCTAAGATGTGGCCAATATTTTCCAAAAGTCATAGTTAACATCAAAATATTACCTTATATAATTTTGGCCACATACTTGTTAGTATAATAAACATAATAAAATTTATTTTTTTACAGGATGGTGTAGATAGAAAGATCAAGTATAGATACATTTAAGGTTATTTGACCTCAATATGTGTTTATACATTTTTTATGGCCATTATATAATTAATCTTTTTTTGTAATACTTTGCATGACTGTGATTATTAAATAACTTAAATGCTGGATTTGAATGAACTCTAAATGAACTACCTGGTGGGGTGGTGAATTCCTTTCTAGAGATTAAACCTATCAAGCTCCTCGGAGTGCAGCACAGTTGATAACCCTTTGCCTGGAGAAGGAGAAGAAGCAGAGTCTGAACCTGTGAATTCCGATGAGCCAGAGGCCTGTTTTACAGATGGTAAGACAAAAACTGAAACCTTGGTTAGCATCCCTTTATTAGTGTTTTGGGTTTTGTTTTAATTACCAGTGGTTGTTGGTAAGTCAGAAGACTCCATTCCATGCTGATTCAGCTATAGCTGTGTGATGATTAAGGACACGTCCCTAGAGCTCTCTAAGCTTCAGTTTCTACATCTATGGTACTTGACTAACAATAATTTTCTATCACTGTATGTTATACTGTAAGTATGCTACTACTTCTCATTTTAGAGCCTTAATTCATATTGACCGGCTCCATGGAAGCACTAGAATACAAATTAACGAAAGAGATCACACTTTTGTTCTTTTACTCAAAAATGGAATCTACTCACTAACTCTCAGAAAATTGTTTGATACTGTTAACTACAGTCTCTCTCAAAATTCTTCCTTTGCTTGGTTTCAAAGCTTTGTTCTTTTATTTGTCTTAGAGTTCTGAGTTCCTCTCTTAATTTCTTTGAGTATTTTTCTGCACATCCTATAAATAATGATTTCTCTCTACATTTTAAATCTTCAGGTATTTTTTTTTTTATTCTGAAGTTCCAAAGTGTCTCATGCATGCCTGTGGCTTGAAAAACCATTTCTGTGCTATTTACTCTTAACATCAATGTCTTTATCCCTGACCTCTCTCTTCAGTCCCAGATCTGCTTAAATTCCCCATTGGCCATCATCATCTGTTGTCATTAAAACATTCCAAGTCTAATAAATTTTTTTGAAAAAAAATAAAAACAAAAAACTTTAGTATGGTTTACAGCTTCCTCCAGTCTTTATTAGTAACATCATGATCTATCTTACCCCTCAAGCTAAAGACTTTGAGAGAGCCATTTAGTTTTTCTTACTAGTCACAAGTTCATCAGGAGTCTGGGGATAGGGCCCAAGCCCTCAAGAGGATTCTGATCCACACTAAAATGTGAGAATCCTTGGCCTATAGGATAAAGTCTGAAGTCCTTAACTTGACATGAAAAGTCCTTCACATTTGGCCTTAGTCTCTTGTTTTTTAACAGTACACCCTTCTATTCCTTTTTGCTTTCTGATATACTGAATTTCTTACTACTCCTGGAATTTTCCAGGGATAAGGCAGTATTGTATGAACAAGTATTGTATCATCTAGGTAAAATCACAAGCCTAGAGTAAGGCTGCAATTTAATACAATAATACAAAGTCCAAACTTTGGAGCCTGATGAACATACATTCTAATTGGCGTACTTACTAACCACCTGTGAGAACTTGTGCACATTAAAATGTTCTTCAGATATCTTATCTGTAAAATGAGGATAACAGCATCCACATCATAGGGATGCTAGGAGGATCAGATAAGATAATGATTATAAACTTACTAGCACAGTGACTATCTTCCTTCTTCTACTTTCCTTATTCTTCAAGGATTCTGTTAACAATCTTATACAGAAGCTATGATAGAATAGAAGCTAACGATTTATCTAGTCATGGGCTTACCCTCAGCATTAGTATTTTTTGAAAAATCATAGACTTGCTTTCAGTTTCCAAGATTTTCTCAACTAGTCTCTTGCAACACTCATGCATGAAGCAAAATGATTGGAAAATGAAGATATCTGCAAACTACAAGTGCATAGATTTTCTTTAAATACACATTAAATATTATTTTATGTAAGGAGCAAAGGAGTATGGCATCCAGTCAATATAAATTTTTGTTTGCTAAATTAGTGCTATAAGTAAATGCATAGTTTCCATTAAGAGTGTTCATGTTGCAGGGATTTAAGAATTCCATCAACATGTATGGCCTGTTCCTCCAGAAATCGATTAGGAGTATATAGACTTAAATTTGTACTGATGCTACCAAGAGTTTTTCTATTCATTTTATCAATGGCCATAACTGAAAATTCCTGAATAATGAGAAAGAAGTTGGGCTTATCAAACAACTTAAAGTTTCAGACCAAAAAATGACTTCAAAAAACTTAAACTCTTGCATATAGTATTAATACTATGCTATTTCAGGCTGTAGGTGCTATTATACTAAGATATAACACAAAGTCTTTTTAATCCTATAAATGAAATACTTTTGTAATTACTTTGAGCTATTTATTACTTCCAAATTGAGGCCAGTATAGAAGAAATATTATGGAAATACATTTTCCAATGAACCTTGGCTTGGACCATTGAAGTTTACTGAGGGAGCATGTCCCTGACTGACATCCCTTTCATGGGCTCCAGTAGGGACTTCATACAGTCTCTGGATTTGTTGGGTTAAGAGGCTTAGCCTAATAAATTCAACAGAGCAGTCAATTTGCTCAACCTTTCAACCGTGTATTCATGGAAGCATTCTTTATTCCAATAAACAAATAATTGTTAAATACCTGTGGGCCAGGTCCAGTTCTTGGCACTGGAAGGAGATAGAGCTCTAAAAAAACAATGCCCCTTGCTGAAGAAACATATCAAGATAAGTGAAAAGTGCTATGGAGAAGGTAGGAGGAAATGAGGAATACCAAGAGTAAGGGGGAAGAACTTACTAGCATACAAATATAGTGGTCAAAGAAAGCCTGTCTATAAAGGTGACTTTGTGTGTGTGTGACCTAAAGAAAATTGAAGGGGGCCATGCAAATACGTGGAGGAAAAGTATTTTAGGCAGAGTAATGAAGGCACATATTACCCTGAGGTGAGGACATGCATAACATTTGGGGAAAACCAAGGGGCCAATATAGATGGAGAATAATGAGAGATGGGAAGAGTATTAAAAGTTAAGGTCAGAGGCCCGGTGCAGTGGCTCACACCTGTAATCCCAGGACTTTGGGAGGCTGAGGTGGGCAGTCACTTGAGGCCAGGAGTTTAAGAGCAGTCTAGCCAACATAGCAAAACCCCATCTTTACTAAAAATGCAAAAAAAAAAAAGAAAAAAAAAAACTATTAGTTGGACATAGTTCTACATCACTATATCCCTATAATCTGAGGTACTTGGAAGGCTGAGACACAAGAATTACCTGAACCTGGGAAGTAGAGGTTGCAGTGAGCTGATATTGTGCCACTGCACTCCAGCCTGGGTGACAGAGTGCGACGGTGTCTCCAAAAAACAAACGAACACATAAATAAAACAAATGCCATTATTTTTAAAAAGCATAGGTCACAGATTTAGTAGAGGCCAGATGATGAGATCTTTGAAGAACATTATAAGGATCTGATGCTAAAATCTTACAATGTGCAATCCTAGAGTGGAAAGGCAAATAGCAATGGCAGAAGCTGGGAGATTTCTAGGAGTTTCTGCATAAATCCAGGTGAGAGGTGATGGAAGCTTAGAGTATTATTGTAGTGTTTGATATAGTGACAGTGTGACGTTCTGAGTATATTTTGAAGTTAGAGCTAAAGGGATATGTTGATGGATTGGACATGGGGTACCAAAAAACTGGAAATGCATAGTTTCCACATGAAGACTAAGAAGTATAGCCTTGTCAGAATGAAAAATCATGAACATGTTTACTTATAAGTTGGTAATTGGTCTACAAGAGCTGAGCTAGAATCAGTGCCAGCTCAGAGAAATGTTTCACCTCCAGAGATCTCTGTTACCTGAAAGGTAACAGAAAAATTAAAGGAAGCATGAAAAACAGTTAAATCCAAGTAGCATTCTTTCACTGAAGACACATGTTAAAATGATTTTGTTGTTCATTGACTCACATTCATTGATCCATTTCAGCTTCATAACTATCACTTTACTAATATATTTTGTTGATTAAATCTGGTCCTCTTATTCACCTTTTCTTCTCGCTCGTATGCCCAGGCTGTTCCTTAGTTCTGTGTCTATTACTTTGTAATTCAAGACTTCGTACTCCTTCCTTAGATCTTGGACTGTTCTTTACTATCCTTAGTTCTACATGTCTTGGCAACTTGTATAATTATGAACATGACATGACTCTTTGAGTCTCTGTGGTTTTATATTATGTTGCTTTTAGATTGTCTGATTAGTAAATTACATAAACAGGATTAGAGTTAGAGAAGGATACCATTTTTTTTACTTAATATAATGTGTTTGTCTGTTAAACTGGCAGGAGATGCAAACTCATCTTCCCTCCAAAATGTTCTGTATTCACGCACTTCCTATAAAAAACTAATAATATATTCTAACTTTAATAACACAATAACCAACTCCTTGTGACATTTTTTTCTTTTGGAAAGATAATGTTAACAAATATTTGTTTTAGTTGCTTTAGACATTAAGAAATGGTGAAAAAAACTTGTTTTCATAATCGATGTTTACATGAATTATATTGATCATCCTGTTATAGTTTTTAATGGATAGTCTGTCTTTGAAGTGGTCAATGATTTTTTTCTTCTCTTTCCTTTTTTTTTTTTTTTTTTGAGAGCATTGGTTTAACATGATGAAACTCTGCATAGACTTTATGTAATGCATCATGAGAGCACATTAGTGAAATTACCCCAAAGAAATAGCATTTACTCACTGGGACCCATTAAAATGTTTGAAAGTTTCTCTGTTATGTTTACATTTAACTAATAGTCCTTTTAAAGAGAAAGTATGGTAACATTGCTAACCAGCTTGGTTGAAAATCTCTTGGGGTATACCTTTGCACAAAAACCAGACAGGCAGTCAAGCACTCTTGCCTCAAAATAAGAGAGAGAAACTCTCTGAGGTGTGATAAACCCTGAGGGCAACATTTATGAAACTTCATCTTAGACTGAAAGTTTACTCAGTTTTCTAATTAGGATTTTTAGTGTTTTTATTTCCTCAATCATAAGACTAATGTTTCCCTTTAATTTTAAGACTGACAAAAGAAAATCCCAGAGAGTAAAATATTCTTATCCAAAGGGATAACTTTCTTATCCAATAATTTATACCTGAGGAAGACATATTCTTTCTTGCATGTGATCGTTGTTTTTAAGTTTAAGATAAATTCTAAAGCACTAAGTTAATATAAAAAAATTCATCTCATTTTTTCACTTTCTCTGGTATTTTTATTTGCCTTGAAAACAATTAACTCAGACTTAATTTTGACCCTACCCTTTTATTCTGTCTTTATATCATTCTATCGAATGTTCTCTTAACTGAATGCATTTAGATAATAAGATAATTATTTAAGTACAAGGATGATAAATAATTTCAGATCTGAGATCATGTTCACTGTAAGTAACATTGGATAAATGAAGGTATGTGTATATTCTCCATTCACCCTGTTTTGTTTGTTTGTTTGTTTGTCTTTTTCATCCAATCTTTATGTAAAATCTAGAATTCACAGAGATGTGACCTTTCAAATTATGGCTAACTGCTTAGAAGATTCTAGAACTCTTTTCAGGGAATTAAGTCTTTTAAAAAAACAACTACAAACAACCTATTAAGCTGTGTATAGAACTATGATGAGTACCATAAACACAAAGAGCGAGTGTCACAGACTCAGTTTGAGGCTTCTGGGAACTTAGAACCTTCCGGAGAGAAAGGACAGGAACACATAAAATATACATGATTAAAAACACGAGAGATGTTGTTGGAGGGAGAAGGAAATACCTTGTTTGCTGTATTTCTATAGAGCTGGAAATTAAAGTGCTAGAAAACAACCTCATATCAACTGGATCAATGCACTAATTTGAATTCAGAAACATGAAAGGATCCATTACAAAACATTATCTACCAGGTGCATCTTGTCAAGAAGATTCTAATGTTGTTGTTTTAGAACATACAGCTTATGATATCTGAAGTTGTTACTTGAAAGGCTCAATACTTGTTAATGAATTATATTGTTTTACAGAAAAGGAAATTAATCTTTTACAAGTATGTAAAATTCAAACTTCTGAAACGTATCAAAACAGTGCTGCCCATTCTTGCTTTCCTACCTCCTACCTTCATCTGAAATGAGGTTTCCATCTAAAATTTTATGAGGAGGAATTCATTGTAGTTACTTTCTAAAGAGTCTTTCTTTACTTCAAAGTAATTCTAATCGCTTTAATCAACTTTAAATTGATTTAATTTTTCAACTTTTCAATCATTTTCTTTCTTGACCTCTTGTTTTCATAGTTCTGTTTATCACTGCTTGGAAAACTTCTTACTCTTTGGTTTCTCTTTTGCTACATCCTCTTGGTTCTTCTTGTTCATCTTCATCTCTCATTTTATCTCCTTTAAATTTTTCTCCTCTACCTGTCCTAGTAGTGTGCAGGTAAATGTTTTTATAAACTGGTTCTCCAAGGAAAATAAAGTGTGCAGACTTATATCATTTATTATAAACTTTATTGATATTATGGATGTATAGTACACAATTTACATATAATATTATAACTTTTATATTGTACATTCTGTATATCAAATTGTTTCTCACAGAATGCTTTTTTTGAATGTTGCCAATTTTTTGCATTTATAGGCAACCTATTATTGGAGCTAATAAACAAGTATAGTTTTAACATGAAGTTTGCTTGATATTTATGTTAATAAGTGAAATAAAATTGAAAAGAAGAAGCTAGATGTCAGAACTTCACTCATTCATCAGTGATGTAAGCAATACTTTGCAAATCAGAAAACAGAATTTGAATAATGAAAGGATTTTTTTTTAATGTTTGTGCTATTCAGTGTAATGGCCCCAAATACAATATACCTTTGCTGTTTGTCTGTTTTATTAGCATTAATATTAAGAAAACATCACGGAAAGATAGGAGATGAAGGAAAGCAGCATCCAAATTTAATCTATCTGAAACTGCAAATACAGGTGTTAAAATTATTTGGTTGAGGGAGTATCACAGAGAACAGTTTCCATTAAATAATGTATTAAAGTTTTTATTTATTCTGAATATCAAGATTTAACATGCATGTCTTTCTTGCCAGGTTGTGTACGGAGGTTCTCGTGCTGTCAAGTTAACATAGAGTCAGGGAAAGGAAAAATCTGGTGGAACATCAGGAAAACCTGCTACAAGATTGTTGAACACAGTTGGTTTGAGAGCTTCATTGTCCTCATGATTCTGCTCAGCAGTGGTGCCCTGGTAAATGATCTGACACCTAAGTCAGTATATTGATTAAGCCAATATTCTTTAAAATGAGCAAAAAGATCAAAATATCATGGCAAGTTGTTTTACCTAGAATTAATTCCTATGATTAGTGCCAAGGAAGGACAAAATTTTACTTGAGCTTAGTAAATAGTTACTGAGCACTCCTATGTGCCAGGCATTATCCTTGCTACCCTAAATGCTATTGTCCAAAGAACCACCCAGATGCCTATAATAGAAAAAAGAGTTTTACTGGCAATATCAGTTTGCAAAACAGGGAGAGAGTCTCTGGCATAAACTGAAAGCACTTCCTCTGTAGAACAAAGAGAAAAGGTTAGAGGTTTTATTAAAAAGGGAAAATGTTATGTATTGCTCTTTGAGAGAGTTCATTGGCCCTACTAAGAATCTCGGGAGCTGGCAAGCTCCAATTGGTGAGCAACGGTGGTGGGCAGAATTAGTCCTAGAGTGCAGCAAGTTTCCTCAGAAGCTATAGATAAAACTAATTTCAAGTTATAGCAAGAAGTTTCAACAGTCAGCTTTGCAGAGAATGAAAATTCTTGGAGTAATGTTTTGTACCCTGAGAGCTATTCCCCCCTGTCTTCTTGACTTTTAGTCGAGTATGACAAGAATGACCCAATTTGTATGATCAACTTTCACAATGCAAAGATAAATGAGATCCAGGTACTATTTATTGTCAAGGAGCTAAGAGCAGTGGAGAAGAGAAGAATGCCAATGACTAACTGTAGAACTAGGATATGTTTGTAAGCAAATTGTATACGTGATTAAGTTCTGTAGCAAGGAGAACAATTGTCTGCTTGCAATTTCAGAAACGTAAATGCTGATTTTCAGGGTCTAGAAAGACGAATATGAATTTTCTAGCTAGGCAAGGCAGGCTGAAGTATACAACAGTAAGGAGGCATAAAACAGCATGAGGTATTCAGGAAATTAGAAGTTGCTGAACTGTACCAAGTATGATGGGAATAAGAACAAGTACAGGTGGCCAGAGATACTATGAGAAAGATAAGCAGGGTCAGCTTGTGAAGCATCTTGTGTGTTATAAAGAAGGAAAACAGATGGTAGTTTTAGGGTAAAAGTAGGACAAGTTTCTCATTCTTGTACCTATACAAGCAGCTTTCATGAGAGTTGAAAGGGATCTAGTAGAATTAAAAGCTTCCTGAACCTTTTTCTTAATTGTCATTTTCCCTGCTGACACTGACAGAGATTAGCCACTAGAAGCCATTAGGAGCCCAGATCCATCTAGATGTACCACTAGAAGTTTCATTATACTAAAAACAGAATACCCAAGAACTTTATAACTTGCCTCGTAGACAGTCTTTATAAGTTTGGGATTTGATTTTACTGTACTTATAGGCTAATAGGTTGACCTGTTACTGTTTCATGGATGCTGGCAGAAGATATGAGGTGCTTGGGTCTGAGATAAAGGAGTTTATTACTCATGCATGGAAAGTAGCATGAGTTTCAACATGTTTCTGTTGGTTCCCCTTTTACCCAGGTCTTGTGGGGCATAATATGAGCCTGAATAAGTGCGTACACACATAGTGGGTTGATGTCACAGTTGAGGAACACTGAGCTTAGGGAACCCATCCTTTTACACCAAGCAACCTAAGCAACCCTGCTCCTTGTCCCCAAGACCATACCTCATGTCTCAAGGTCACTGATTGCAAATGCAACCCTGGGGATGACCTAGGTAAGGAGTAGGCAGAGCCTGGCATTCTTGGCACACTCCTCAACCTGCAGGGACCCTCAGCAACCTGCAGGGACCCACTGTGGCTTGCCTCTCCTAACAGGTCTCATCTCTCAGAAATAGACAATGTGATCAGAAAACCTCTATTTTCCTCATCTGGAGTCGTCCAAGTAGAAATCTTGATAGTATCTACCATATATTGTATTTCTAATAACTAAGGAAGTTTATCCAATGCTGAGTCACATATGTGCCTGAGAATTTAAGAGAAGAGATTACCAAAATATTAAAGAAAAGTTTAGGGTTATTTCTTGTTCAAAATGTCTAAAAAGGAGGAAGACATTTTGGGGAGGACATTCTCAAAACTGGATTTTAAATAAATCATATGAGACAAAAAAGGAAAGATATTTCAAGAAGCTGGTGTTTGTACTTAGGTTGCCAATTAAACTAGATTTTTTAGAAGTACAGAAAACCCCCATGACACGTTTATCTATGTAACAAACCTTCACATGTACCCTCAAATCCAAAAGTTAAGAAGTAATAACTCTCATGTAGTATATTTATTGTGTTTCAGAATCTTCTTTTAGATTTTTTTCGCATTTAATTTTCAAACAACCATGCTGGATTATGGCATTTTGCTTATTTTACCAATGATGAAGCTGGGTACAGTTTTAAAAGTTTCTTAATTTTCCAAAGCTAGTACATGACAGAGCTATCACTGAATTGAAGTCTAAAGTCAAAGTCACCATATCTTTTCACCGTGTTGTGACTCCTCAGAAAGAAGAATACACACAAAATAGAAGTAAATGAGTAGTAACTGAAATTAGTAACCGTAAAGCATTAGTCCTAAAACAGGTAGAGCTCACATAAGGTCACTCTTGCCTTCTTACTTCCACATTCACAAAATTGGTTCTGGAAGCTAGAACCCATGTGGGCTGAATTCTAATTCTGGCACTGGGACCAGTCAGAGAAGTTCTCATCATCAATACTTCCTGCTGGCTCTGCTCTGACCCTGTGCATCAGTTCTAGAAACAGCCTTCTTTTCCTTGTGACTCAGCCCCTTCCTTGTCTTTCTATTTCAAGGACTGAGTAATTGCCATAGTTTCTGTTTAGATGGCTTGCCTGATTCCTCCAGAACTTGGGGGTAGAGTGACAGGGAGGAAAATCCTGAGGGCAAGAAGCCTCCCTCTGCACTTCAATTCCAGTAACTTTCAGCACCTCTACCAACTGCTGGGACCTTCTTTTTGCATCTTAGTAGGTCTGTTCAGTCTTTCTGCCCCAACTTGTCTCTTTTCTTCATATTGATAGCAACAGTTTCCCAAAACTTCTAAGGATGATTTCAGAGTACTGATAGCAAAATTTGGAATAAGAAGAATCTGAGTGGCACAAGTCCATGACTATAGACAGGTAATAAATGTAACATTAACCACAAAGGACACAGGTGTTTGGCTTTCATTTTATCCAACAAGGTTAATAGTGTTTCAATCTGAAAGAGAAAATTCAAATACTTTAGAACTGTTAAGATCAGCAGTCATTTTCAGTGTCTCAATGAGCCCAGTTTTTAAGTCCATTCAAATTCTTTGTCAAGGGAAATGTGGCTGAAGTATCAAGTCAAAGTCTCCCTATCTTTTCACTATGTTGTGGCTCCTCAGAAAGAAGAGCATACACAAAATAGAAGTAAATGAGTGATAAACAAAATTAGTAACAGTAAAGCATAAGCCCTAAATCAGATAGAGCTCATCTAATGTTGTCACGTAATATTGTTGTATGTCCCTTACCAAAATTTCTTGGGAAGCATAAGACATACCACATTCATGGAGAGAATAGAACAGTGGTTTTTAGAGCTGAAGCTTTGAATGATAATATATGGATGGATAATCAAAGGAAAAAGCACCCTCTGTGTTCTACAGGCCTATTAAGCTACTGCAGTTACTCATTTAGCAAACCTTTCCTTGCCTGCTGCTATGTTATTCACATGGTCCTAGGCACTGGGATGCACAAGCCTTTGAGAGCTGAAAGAGAGGCTTCACATCCTACTAGTGGTGGCAATGGACAGTGTGTGATGTCACAAGTTTATAACAGGGGCTGGCCATAGGATCATGTCTTAAATTATTAGGACTTATCCAATTTTAATGGAGAAAGAAGAGGAGTCAGATGGAGGTGGAAATGATCAGATGTCAGAGATCATGAGTCTTTTTGTGGATTATAAGTAATTTCATTATTTTGCACTTTCTCTTGACCTCTGATGACCAGCAGCAGCACTGGTGAGAAGGCTAGAACTAAGTGTTACATGGTAATTGTAAACCAGAAAAAAGTCAGCTGGCCCATCTTTGTATTATGTTTCAGTGGTCTTAGCATTAGAATTATATTTTTTCTGTTTTTTTTTTATGAATCATAAGGCTTCAGTTGTGTATGATTGAAACTTGAATATTATTTTCACAGGCTTTTGAAGATATATATATTGAAAGGAAAAAGACCATTAAGATTATCCTGGAGTATGCAGACAAGATCTTCACTTATGTTTTCATTCTGGAAATGCTTCTAAAATGGGTAGCATATGGTTATAAAACATATTTCACCAATGCCTGGTGTTGGCTGGATTTTCTAATTGTTGATGTAGGTACTTTTGAGTAAATTTTAAAAGAGGATTTATTCTTACTAAGTGTTGTGAAAAAAAACCCTCACCCATATTGTGTATTATCATATTTTAATTTTGTTAAACTTCATATACTTTCATACTATAGGCTTATGCTTTTAGGAATATTAGTACAGCCAGTGGAAATATATCTGTGAATATTATTAGAACAGAAATCCTTAAACAAATGTAAATTTTTTCTGTGCTGTTCTAACACTATTAATTGACTTTGTATGTTTTCTACAATCAAAGAAGATGTGATTTTTTAAAAATATATATGTTATTTGAATGTCATTCCTGTTATTCCTTTGTATGCAAATACAAAGTTAACTTTGTATTTGGCAGGGGAAGAAGTCATGAAATTTAAAAATCTCTATCTCAGACCCAATTACAGGAAAAACCAACATGAGACACAATTGTCTCTATCTCAAATATGCAACTTGACCTTCATCTCCAGAATGGCAGTGGGACAGAGGAGTAGGCATTATTATTAATGTAGTAATTTTACATAATAAATTCAAAGAACTGTTGAATACTTGGATGATGGAAAATACATAAGAATTCTTTAGTTTACATATTATTTTAACAAAGCAGGAATATTTTGACTGGCTTCTGATTGAGGTAGTCAGGAAAGAAATCTTACAACAGTCAGTGAGATCAAGGAATCTCAAAAACAAATTAATGGTATAACACCCATTATCACTTCATTGAATGTACGCTAATATTTTATATTTTAATGATATAAGTTAATAATATATATGACTTTTTAAAATTATGGCTTTGTTAAATGGCTTTCTTACATTATTTTATAACCTCAATTTCCTAGCCTTATTTTTTCTCAGAATAATATGTTTTTTATCTTTTACTAATTATTCCAGATTTTCAGAAACCTAACCTTAGTGTTTAGGAAAGAAATATCCTATAATCAGCTATAGTTTTTAAATATTTGTTTTCCATATCATGCATGACATAATTAGAGGTCAACATGCAAATTTTTATGTTCCTATTGGACTAAACTTTAACCAAGGTTTTAGATTATCAAGCTTTTAAGAAAAGTTGAATTCATACACCATCATACATGGATTAGAAAATCACAAATAAGCATGACCATAAACAGTAAAATCTGACTACAAAATGTTACCAAATTAGTCACATTTACTCAAAAGTTAAATTTCTCAACTGTTATTTAAAGCTTCATAAACTTTTGGCTTCTGGCCAGGTGTGGTGGCCTGTGCCTATAATTCCAGCATTCTGGGAGGCCAAGGTGGGTGGATCAACTGAGGTCAGGAGTCCAAGACCAGCCTGGCCAACATGTTAAAACCCCCATCTCAACTGAAAAATACAAAAAAAAAAAATTGTGAGGCATGGTGGCGGATGCCTGTAATCCCAACTACTCAGGAGGCTGAAGCCGGAGAATTGCTTGAACCCACTAGGCAGCGGTTGCAGTGAGCCGAGATTGCGCCACTGCACTCCAGCCTGGCGACAGAGCAAGACTCTTTCTATATATCTATATAATATATATATAGATATATATTATATATCTCTCTCTATAGAGAGATATGTTTTATATAACATATATTTTATATAAAACATATAAAATATATTTTTAATATAAGTTTTATATATATGAAACTTTTGGTTTCTTAATACAACATATTAAATATTAAAAACATAACACTTGTTTTTGATAATATGTAGGTTATGCGAAAATTTTTTTAACATAGCTGTATATTACACCTCACATGTGTTCTTTTGGGCTTCTTCTATGAGAATTCTAACTTTTGATATAGCAAGGATTTCTTGTTGTTTTTCAATTAACTTTTCATATATCAAGTTGTCTAGTTACTGCCTAGAAAATGGAAAATGATAAAATGGATATTTATGTAATATAGTAGTTTTAAAGGAAGGCTACCCCAAAATGAGAAGAAATTATAAAAGGAATGTAGGTTACCTTTCTTTTCTCTTAAACTGTAAATATGACTAGGTCTTGCTCTTAAAAAGTTATACAATATTTAAAATATTTTAAAATCTTTAAAATATTATTACAAATATACTCATTTTTATCACTCAGTATAAGAAATAAACAAGTAAAATTTAACTTATTTTAAAATAAGAGATTTGGCTGTTTAATAATGGAAATTGTTTTACATTTGAAAATTTAAAGTGATGATTCTCAATGAGTATAATCTCCTGTTCAGGGGTATGTAATGTGCAGAATTCAGAGAGATAACTCCAATTTGAAATATTATTTAATATTTTGGAAATGAACAAATATAATGCAAAGCACAGAGAGTAAATCTTCACATTATATTTTTGCTGATAGAGATGCAAATTTCAGGATGCAGATTTGAGGGAGTGGTTGAATTTTTTTTTCTGCAACGTATAGAAACTTATTTACAGCAGTCGTTCTTGAGGCATGATCTTGAAACTGAAAACATTGGCAAATGTAGGTGAGAACTCATGAGAGATGCAAATTCTGCCCCCCACCCAAAGACCTACTGAACCAGAAACTCTGGGGTTGGATGCAGCAAATTGTAACAAACCCTACAGATAATTCTGTTGTGTATACAGGTTTCAGAACTACTAATATGATTTGCTATTCAGAGAATGGACTCGTCTGATTTCTGCAGGCTTCTTGGTTATTTGAAACTTATTTGATTAAACAGTATTCACCAGTGCAGGCACATATTTGTATATATACACATATGTTCATAGAAAGATATGAATATATATGCATATATATTTTCAGTTATAAACTGTACTGTAGTATTCTTCATAATATACATATGTTCAGTGTCATAAAACTCACTTAACTGTTGCTTGGAGGAAAGACCTATCAGTGTTTTAGGGGTCGTATCAATTATAACTGATATGTCTTAGTCTACCTGAATACCTGAGACTGGGTAATGTATTCAATAAAGAAATTTATTTCTTAAAGTTCTGGAAGCTGAGAAGTCTAAGGTTGGAGGGTCTACATCTAGTGAGGACTTTCTTGCTGGTGGGGACGCTGAAGAGTCTCAAGGCAGTGTAGGATATCACATGGTGAGGGGGGTTCACTGAGAGCCAAACTGGGTTTTATAATAAACCCACTGTTGTGATAACTAACTCACTCCCATGATAACCCATTAAGCTTTTACTCCATATTTTGTTCATGAAGGTAGAGCCTTCATGACCTCATCACCTTTTAAAGGCTCTGCTTCTTAATACCGTAACATTGAGAATTAAGTTTCAACATGAGTTTCAGAAGGAACAAACATTGAAACTGCAGCAAAACATTTTTAATTTTTTTTTCTGATTAAAGAGGGAGCATACATATTCTCAAGTGTTCTTAAGTGGAAAATAATGGAAGTGAATGACTGGGCAAATTTAATAGTGGCATGAGGAGCAATCATTCTACTGAATATATAGCTTGAGGAATTAGAAAAAGCAATGCTACATTTACTGAGACATTTGGAAATACTACATGAGGATAAGCACTTTAAAACACCTCCTGCTTCGTAAATAAGTTTACCTGTCTCTGATGGTAACAGCAATCAACGTGGTGTGAGTGATGACATTTTTATTCCCAAAACAGATAGATATAAAAAAGTTGGCTCTCATGTGTTCCTATTCTTCCTTTGAAAGCTTGAATCTCTCAATCGCTACTTAATTTGTAATGAAGAACTGCATTCCAGACATTTTTCTTAGACATCATTTCCTGCTACACAGGACGTGAGACAAATGAATATTTTCCATGGAACTAATTCAGAGAGTAAATGCATTTATAGATCAAGATCTAAGGTCATTGAGGAGCTCGTTGATTTGTAACTAAAAAGTGTATTGATCGTATTGCTGTTCATGTTCTTTGTTAAGATAATTTATGATAAGAACTCAAATTTCTTTTGCATTCTGGTTATGGTAGTTGTGGCTGATCTATCTAACATGATGAAGTTCCCATTATATGTATATTGACTGTGAAGCCAATGAGATCAGCTACTCTCATTCTCTCTTCAGGACAATTGTGATTTTTCTCCCATGAAAAATTACTTGGTACATCTTTGGTGCCAATCCCAAGAAATTGTAGGGCAGAAGCAATCTCACCAAGAATTTGTCCCAACTCAAAATCATGAGTCTTTAAAATGTTTTTGAATAAGACTTATACTAAGACATAGATTTAGTTGAGTGAATGCCACACTTTTAGGGCTTAGCTTCAGAATCACACATTTCATTTTGACCTGAGTTTTATAATTAAAATGTTGACTATTTTTCTAATTAATCTTTTAGATTTAATAAGTAATTATATAACAATTGGTTACAAAAGTGTGGAAAGCATATGCATGTCTTCTATTCAAATAGAATAAACAACTTACTTTGTTTTCATTATTTCTTCGTTTTAATTAACCTTCTTTTAAATCTATTTCCTTATAGAAACATCCAATTACCCTATTTTTAGTCATTGACTAGATAACTCCATATATAAAATCTTATTGTTCCTGTTGAGTTGCTTTTAGTGAGTTTCAAAATTGACTTTTTCTTTTTATGTTTTACCATTTTATTGAAACAATTAATGAAAACGTTATTTTTATAGGTTTCTTTGGTTACTTTAGTGGCAAACACTCTTGGCTACTCGGATCTTGGCCCCATTAAATCCCTTCGGACCCTGAGAGCTTTAAGACCTCTAAGAGCCTTGTCTAGATTTGAAGGAATGAGGGTAAGAAAATACTAAACTTTATATAATATTCTTATTTTTTAATGGGATATAAAATATGAAGACAGTGGGTATGTAGAAATTATGAGTTGTTTCTATTTACATAAATATATGGACTGTTTATGTGTATGTACATACATACATATATATATATACATATGCATATATGTGTATATTATGCATATATTATGCATATATACTATATATAGTATGCATTTATATACTATATACAGTATGCATATAAAATATGCATATATATGGTTACTAATAATATATATATGCATATTATATATTAATGGTATATATATGCATACTAATATATATTAATACTATGGTATTAAATAGTATATTACTAAAAATAGTAAAATACTAATTAGTATATACTAGTATATACTGATATATACAGAATATGAAATGTTATATATAAAATATGCATCTATAGTATATGTATATATAGTATTTCATTTACTGTACATATTAGTATGTATATATATGTATACTATATATATATATATATGCACAGTATTTCAGTGCATATTGTTTAACAAGGGAATAAATTAATCATAGTAGTCCTGCCTTTATCTAGTATTTTCAGACAATAGAATGATCCAAATGACTTTTTCCTTATTAGATGGAAATCTTCCCTGTGCTAGGAAATTCAAGTGAAAGGGGAAATTTTTAGTCCTAGCACCATTTTTTATACGTTAAGTCATCATGGACCTGTTTATATCAGGTGCTCAAATAAAATTTGTTTAAAGAATTACCTGGTAAAGAGCATTAGAAGAGACAGGAAAATGAGACAGCCTCAGCCATCACATTTAATTTCATCTTTAAAACAACACTGCAAAGTAAGTGGAATTATAACTAAATTACATTTGAGGAAACTAAAGCTCAGAGAGTTTACTTAATTTGCACTTAGGCTGCAGAGTGCCTGAAAAGATATTCAATTAGCAGAGACAAACAAGTTATAATAATGACAACTACCATAGCCTAGCTTTAAGGATTGTATTATACCAGCAACTTTGTAACACATATGAAAGACAACTTTATTTTCTGTAATTAGTCCATATCCACATGTGTTGTTACTCTTCTAATATTTCTCCAGATTCATACCTGCTTTTTCATGCCTCTGTTGTTCTGGAATGCTTCCCCCTGCCTTTCCCTAACCATAACCCATCTAAACAGCAGATAAACACCTACCTGTCCTTTAAGGCTCAATTTAAATTTGCTTCGTCCATCCACCAACAGACATAACTGGATATTCTGTCTGTGCACACACCTAAAATCCTCATTATATTGTATTTTACTTATTTGTTTACTTAACTGCCTCCTTACCTTACAATCTCTGAGCAATTTAACATTGACATTATCCTAGCTTACTGATACTTTCAGTGTGTTTTACCGACCAGCTATTAGCATTATCTACAAACTTATTAAAAATGCAAATTCTTGGATCTCACCCCAGTCCTACTGGGTTAGAAACTCTGGGATGGGGATAAAAAAATCTTGGTTTTAACCAGCCTCAAGTGAACATTAGACATCTTTCAGCCTATCAAATCTTCACTGTTATCCCTACAAACCTAACTAAATACGACGGCAATCTCTGCAACTCAGTATCCAGTGTATAATGGTTTCAAAGTATATAAAAGAGACCATGATTGTACAAAAAACTTCATAAGCACAATTCAAATATCTACAAGTTGAAAATTATAGGTTTCATTTTGTGCAGAAACGTGGTATTAGAATTCATTGACATTAAGTTCATTTTTTGAGTAATAGAATGTTACAATCTATCCAGAACTTTCCCTACAAAACCACTTCCTTCACTGATTAAGCCAGCCCATTATTTCACTCTGTTTGCTCTTTGTTCTTTATCTGTAATACAGGAGAATTGGATGCAGGAGAATAGTATATTTTGAGGGGCAAATGTCTATTTAGTTACATTTGTTAACCATGCAAAAAGAGACATTTCTTCCTGCCGCAGGGCTATTTTGAAGGATAAATGAAATAAATAAATAATGCATTTAAGGCATATGGTAGTTAGCTTGTTTGAGTCTTTAGCCTCTTTAGCTTTCCCAGCTGGCTTCTCATCTGGCCAGTAGGTGCTTGTCTTTCTCAGAGACCCATGATTCCGTCATTACTCACATTTTTTAGAAAAACATTTTAAACACCTACTGTGTGTCAGCTGTTGTGGTATAAAAAACACAGAGTACGGTGGTACATAGACCCTGGTCCCCAAAGGGGAGTAGGGTCATTGGTTGCAAGAGAGACAGACAAGGGTACATAATGCTACAGGAATATGCAGGAAGGAGTGGCTACCAGGGAAGTCTGGGAAGACATCACAAAGAGGTGACATTTCAGACATTTCATGACTGAAGAGTAAGCCCCAAATCATAGGCAGATAGGCATTCAAGGCAGTGATACCACATGGTTAGGTGGCACAGAAGAGAGTGTGCAAGGTGTGCTTGGTCAATGACTACACAGGTCAGTGTGCCTAGGTGATACACATAGCAGGGACGGTAGCAGGAAATGAGCATGAAAAGTAGGCTCTGCTAAGAGCTGGCCACTTTGAACTTCATTCTCTATTCCTGTTCCTCTTAACCTTTTTTGAGGCCACATAGACTATAAGAATCTGATGAAAGTAAGAATTGTCTTTCCAGAACGAGACCACAACCATAATGTTTGTTATATAATTTCATTCCCTCGGGGAACCTGCACAGGTCCATGAACTCCAAATAATCATTGTTCTAAACCAAAGGCCAACAAACCCCATCCTGTTTTTGTAAAGAAAGTGTTCTTGGAACACAGCCATACCCATTTGTTTATGTGTGACCTATGACTACCATGGCAGAGTTGAATAGTTCCAATAGAGATATAACCCACAAAGCCTGAAAATATTTATAAAAATGTTGGCAAACATTCTCCCTAGATGATCTGATTAGTAGTTGGAGATCCTTAATATTTCTCCATTTTAAAGCATCTTGAGAACCTGCTTAATACATTGCAGAAAAGAAGGATCCCAATGCTACTTCCCTAACAGGTTAATCTTTAACATGGGATGGGGAACTCGAGCTGGGAGTGTAAGAAGACAGGTGTTGAAGGATTAAGTAAATGAGAAATCTGGAGAGTGTTAAATGCTACAATAATTACCCTGGAGTAAAACTGGAGTGCCAAGACACACTGGTGATCAATAGCAGCAGAAATGTTGAAAAGCAGAAATAAACAAAGGATTAAAGAAAACTGTTCCTAATTTTTTGCTTTAACTAAGGGCAGCACTATCTGTATTTGGTCAAAGTCTTACATATAAAGTATTTTAGAGTGATAATAAATTCAAAAAGATTGCTCTTATTTTATAGAACCAGCCAAATCTAAAGGATTCAAACCATTTAAAGACTCTCAATCTTTTTGTAAAGAAGAATGTCTCAAAAAAAAAAGAATAAGAAAAAAAAATTAAAATGACATTCGGTTGTAATTCCACCTGATATACACCAATAGTTTCTCTATGGGGGAATCTTTAATGCTGGTAATAATTCTAGGATCATGAACATTTAGATGTGTATATATATTTTTCATTTATATTTATGAATTTTTTCCCAGCAGGTACAGATTTTACAAGTTTACCTTATCAGTAACAGGTTTTATTATTTTTATTTATTTTACATTTATTTAAGCTATTATACCATCTTTGTTATTTTGTCTTACATTTTGCTAATAATTGTACTGTGTGATAATCATGTAATTTGTAAGCCTTGTGATCACAGAGCTCATGTCTCATTTTATCTTGCTTGGCACACTGCTGAGTATAGAGCAGGCATTTAATAAACGTGTCAGTTGGTTTGATGTCTTAGATATTTAAGGGTGGCTTTTCTAATTTGTTTATGTCTGCATTGTGTTTCTTTTATGTGGCCTATTTAACATCTTACTAATCCTAATCATTCTTTTCTTTCTTCTGAATACTAGGTGGTTGTGAATGCACTCATAGGAGCAATTCCTTCCATCATGAATGTGCTACTTGTGTGTCTTATATTCTGGCTGATATTCAGCATCATGGGAGTAAATTTGTTTGCTGGCAAGTTCTATGAGTGTATTAACACCACAGATGGGTCACGGTTTCCTGCAAGTCAAGTTCCAAATCGTTCCGAATGTTTTGCCCTTATGAATGTTAGTCAAAATGTGCGATGGAAAAACCTGAAAGTGAACTTTGATAATGTTGGACTTGGTTATCTATCTCTGCTTCAAGTTGTAAGTGACCCCTTTCATGAATACTTGGTATTTTAATGGATATTGGATGAAGGATATAAATTATTCCTTAAATAGTCTATTAATTAAAATTGAAGATAAAATACTGTGTGGCTTTTAAAACAGTGTTGGTCTTGGCCGGGTACAGTGGCTCATGCCTATATCCCAGAACTTTGGGAGACTGAGGTGGGCAGATCATGAGGTCAGGAATTCAAGACCAGTCTGGCCAACATAATGAAACCCCATCTCTACTAAAAATACAAAAAAATTAGCTGGGTGTGGTGGTGTGTGCCTGTAATCCTAGCTACTTGGGAGGCTGAGGCAGGAGAATCGCATGAACCCGGGAGGCAGAGGTTGCAGTGAGCTGAGACAGCACCATTACACTCCAGCCGGGGTGACAGTGCGAGACTCCATCTCAAAAAAAAAAAAAAAAAAGTGTTGGTCTTTCCTAGAACATGTACCTACATAAATAAGAAGCATAGGTTCTGTTGCATTTTAGTTATTAATTTATAATTGACTCTTTGGTGTCATGTAGACTCCCATCTTGCATCATTCAAATATTGCTTCAAAAATAAGTATTTGGGGACGTCCTGCATCACACTACGGAGGGACGAGAGGAACTTTCTACTCACATGGAGAACGCTTAAGAAATGGAAGAAAGATGTTTGCTGTCTTATTTAGAAAAATTTTTGGTTTATGTGCAAAATTCACAGGCAATTGTAACAATTTGGAAATACCTAGGACTAAGATTTAGAATGTTACTTGGGAATATGTCTTTTTAAAAAATCTTTATATTAAATTGACATTTTGAATACAGCAAAACTTACTAGTATTAATAACTGTGGTAACATGAAACAGGCAAAACTAGGTTTATTGCTATTTTAGAATATAAGTTTAACATTCAGATTCTATTAATGTTATTCCTATAGGCAACGTTTAAGGGATGGACAATTATTATGTATGCAGCAGTGGATTCCGTTAATGTAAGTATTGATGATCATAACACTAAACCTTTTTTCTAAAAGCTTCTTAGTTTATTTCAGCGATTTCCAAACTACAGCTTCATGAAGCCCTTGAGACACACACATACAATGAAGAACATCCACCTGATAGTAGCCTAGTGGTTATGAGTACAGCAGTTGGAGAAAGAGCCCAATTCAAATTCTAGCTGTACCACATCTTCCAAGCTCTGGAACTGACTTTGGGCAAATTATTTTACCTTCTTGAGACTTAGTTTATTTGTCTAATCTATAATTTAATGAATCTATAATTTGTCTAATAAATGTCTATAATCATCAGATGTCTACCCCATAGTGTTGCTGTGAGGATCCAACAAGAAAATACAAGCAGAGCACTTAGCACAGGCTGGCAATACTAAATGCTCAGTAAATATTCACTTATCAAAATAAAAATAAAATAATTGTAATGTATAGTTTTTACTCTTTTTACATTTAAAGCTTGGATGAATTTACATGAAATAAGTTCCATGGTAAGAAACTTTAATGATTACTCTCTATGTCATATTTTTACAAAATCTAATAAAGACATATTTGGAATCAAGTGAAAATACATGGCAAACTTTATATGATGTCTCTTTTATAGTACTTTTGGAAATAAAATATATGTAGTATGTCACTTAGTTATTAAATTGTCCTACCAATATAAAGACAAGTATACATATAATTAAGCCCTTTGTAGTCATTTGAAGATTATATTACATATGTAACAAATACATATTGAATAAATTTTTAAGAATGATTATATTAAGCCTCAACAGTGCCATGGTTTCTTAAATCCTATGTTTACCTAGGATAGCACTGTTTGAATTACCTTGTCAAACCATGTGAAAAAGAAAATAATGAATGTTATTGTCTATATAATGTTAACTTTTGTAAATTTTATAGGTAGACAAGCAGCCTGAATATGAATACAGCCTCTACATGTATATTTATTTTGTCATCTTTATCATCTTTGGGTCATTCTTCACTTTGAACTTGTTCATTGGTGTCATCATAGATAACTTCAACCAACAGAAAAAGAAGATAAGTATTTCAAGTATTTTTCATTGCAATGAAAGGGATGAACAATTTTTTCCAAAAAAGATCATGTAAAGTTTAATTTGATATCAATTCATGATTAGTTTCATTAGGACTTCATTTACTTTTCAAATACTTGACTAGTATACAATTACAAATATTTTTAATCTCATTCATTTTTGCACAGAAAACAGTTTTCTAAATAATAGGTGCTGGCTAACCTATGATTTAGGTTAAACGCATAGGTTTTGAGCAATGTATCAACTATTCTGTTTTTTTCAATGTTTCCTATAGAGGATTGAATAAATAAGAAAAATCAATACACTATTCAAAACATATTTTATAAATAGTTATTTATTTTATTCTGTGTGATATGTATTGGGTTGGAGCTTAGGAAGAGACCAACATAAGATATGGTTCTTGAGCTCAAGGAGTTTATATCATAGCAGAATAAATAATGCAGGTAATGAGAATGAATATTTGTTGAATACTGTAATTTAGGCAATCTTCTGAAATTTTTACATAATTAATCTTCACATCAACTGTATTAGTTTCTTTGACCTACCAGAACAGGATAATACAAACCTAATGGCTTAAAACAAGATAAATGTATTCTCTCATACTTTTGGAGGTTAGAAATCCAAATTCAAAGTGTCGGCAAGTCCACATTCTCTTTAAAGCATCTAAGGAAGTATCTTTTATTGCATCTTCCAGCTTCTGGAAGCCCAGGTATTCCCTGGTTTATGGCAACAGGACTCCAATCTCTCCCTCCATAGTGACATGCCATTTTCCCTCTGTGTGTCTTTCTCCTCTACTAGTACCACTGAATTACACTGAATTAATTGCCCACTCCCCTCCAGTATGACTTCATCTTAATTACATCTGCAATGACACTATTTTCTAATAAGGTCACATTCTGAAGTGCTAAGGGTTAGGACTTCAACATTCCTTCTTGGGGCACACAATTCAACTCATAACATCAGTCACAAAAGGTGTTATTACAGAGTCTCTTTCATAAAAGAAGAAAGGCACAGAGAGATTAAGTGACTTACCCAAGGTCATACATCTAGAATATGGTGAAGGTTACATAGAGTCAGTAGTAAATTCAATGTATCTTGTACTTTGTTACTTTACATAGACTCTCTACTATGCTCTTCTCCCAGTACTATAATAGGAGATAATGATAAATACAATAAGAAAAAATTAACAAGAACAAAAAAATACATGACAGTCAGATGAAAAATAGATGCTGCTGTAGAATGGTTTACGAAATATGTGACAATTGAGAAGGCTTTGGAAGATGGGTAAGAAGACAGGTAGCAACTGGGAGGCAAAAAGAATGGCTAATCCACATGGAGGGAAACAGAAATGAGTGAGCAAATGCATTGTGTTGATAAAAGAGGCAGCAATTCAGGAGGGATAGCCATCCATTCAGTTCTGAAGAAACTTAAGACTTGGAGAAATAGTGAAAGTTGAAGTTTGACCTGCTTGAGAGCAGATATAAAAAGCCGTGTTAGGCCTTTTTTAGTAGCAGCTGGTGTTTAATTGATATATGTTGAGCAGGAAAGACCATGTAAGCAGGACACTGATGTTTATTAAGACTCCATGATATGTCAGATCCTCTGTAAAATACTTCAAACGTAATGGTAGTCAAATTTTATAACAAATCTGAGACATAGTATCCTCATTTAACCTCTCAGAAAAATTATCTTATTTGCACATGGTTTGACCACTAAAAAGTAGTTTCATTATGGATCTAACTCCAGAATTGCTTTTTCTAGTATCTGAGACTGAGTTTTAAAAAAAAAAATTAATCTAGCAGTGATGCATAGAATGAGTAGGGAAAGACCAGACTATTTCAGACCCTCCTTGATGTGCCACCTGGACCACACTTAGTCTCCAAATTAGTCCTGCATGTCAGTGGAGATTAGGGGCTATTTTCCATTAAAACATTTTAGCGGGTGGAATTTATATTATTGCTTGTGATTTGCAAGAGATAAAGGAATATAACTCTGGAGTTTCTTGTCAATAACTGAAGTACTCTGGTTGTGGTACCACCTATACAAAAAGAGACCTTTGGAGAATAAAGGATAGAATTACAAAAGAGGATAATAATTTCGGGTACTGGTTTAGCATCAAAGAAGACAGAGGTACATGTATCAAAATGTCATTAGTGTGCATGATTGACTATTCAAAAGTATATAAAAATTTAGCAAATACTACATTATTTATCCTGACATTTTCAAATGCAGGTTTTTAAAAGATTTTTAAATCTCATATTCCATTTTACATTTCATAAAGTGTACCCTGATTTTTCTATTTATTTTTCTCAACTTAAGCATTATATACACATATATGTAATATATAAGCACACACAAGTGATTCCTCAGTCTTCCCTGCATAGAATAAATTAAACACATCTAGAAGGAACAGTATGAGCATGAATAAAACAGCCACAGCCCAATTGGCTTTAATTTTCTTGCTTGTTAATGTCATTCTCACAACATTGCTATTGCAGGAAGTAAAATAACATGGGTTGATATCATCACCACTACTGTAAGGACAGAGTTACTTATTTAGAAGCATCAAAAACTCATATCCCCTATCATTCTCCCAATATTTCTTCTTGCAATCTAAGTATAGCTTTTATTTTCTGGCCTTTTCTGAATGATTTAAAATTTCTTTCCACTCTTCCCTGAAAAAACATGACCAACATTTCAATAAGTTAACACCTGCTATGTAGGAGTAGGTACTAGATGCTTTGTTACGAACTCATTTATTCCGTAGGAAAAAAAAGCTAATAAAAGTGGTATCCTTTTTTTCACCTTTTAAAATTTTAATTATGGTGGTAAGGACACTTAAGGAGATCTACCCACTTAACTAAATTTTTAAGTATACTATATATATTGTTAACTATAGGCACGAAGTGCTACAGCAAGTCTCTAGAACTTTTTCATCTTACATAATTGAAACTTTATTCCTGTTGAATAGAAATTCTCCCTTCATGCCCTAGCAATCACCATTCTTCTCTCTGTTTCCATGAGTTTGACTATTTTAGATATCTCATAGAAATAGAATTATACAGTATTTTTTCTGTGACTTCACTTAGCATAAATTTCTTCAGTTTCATTAAAGTTGTTGCACATGGCAGGATTTCTTTTTTTGAAAAGCTGAAATAGTGTGTGTGTGTGTGTGTGTGTGTGTGTTTGTGTGTGTGAACAAATACATTTTTTATTATATCATTCATAAATTGAAAATTATGTTGTTTTCATATTTGGATATAGTAAAGTGTTGAAATGAACATGGAAGTGTGGACTCTGAGATCCTGAGTTCAAATCTTTTAAATATGCTCAGATGTGGCATTACTAGATCATATGGTAGTTATATTTTAAACTTTTTCAGGAACTTCCATACTGTTTTCTATGGCAGCTACATGATTTTACATTCTAACAATATACAAGCGTTCTAATTTCTCCATATCCTTACCAACACCTATTACCTTTTGGTTTGGGTGGTTTTGGTTTTTGTTTTTGGTAATAGCCATCCTAGTAGATGTGAGATGACATCCCATTACTGTTTGTTTGTTTGTTTAGATGGTGTCCCACTCTGTTGCCAGGCTGGAGTGCAGTGGCACCGTCTTGACTTACTGCAACCTCTAACTCCCTGGTTCAAACAATTCTCCTGCCTCATCCTCCCAAGTAGCTGGGATTACAGGCACATACCACCATGCCCAGCTAATTTTTTGTATTTTTAGTAGAGACAGAGTTTCATCATGTTGGCCAGGATGGTCTCAATGTCCTGACCTTGTGATCCACCTGCCTTGGCCTCCTAAAGTGCTGTGATTACAGGCATGAGCCACCAGGCCTGGCCCTCATTTCAGTTTTTATTTGAATTTTCTGATGATTAGTAATATTGAGCATTTTTTCATGTATCCATTGGCTATTTGTATGCCTTCTTAAGTGTAGGAGTTCTATATATATTTTGGATATTAACCATATATTAGATATATGCTTTGCAAATATTTTCTCCCATTCTGTAGGTTACTTTTTCACCCTCTTCATTGCTTCCTCTTTTTGTCCAAAGCTTTTTAGTTTGATATGGTCCAATTTGTCAATTTTTTGCTTTTGTTTGAATTTTGGATTCATTTGCAAGAAATCATTGTCAAGATTGATATCGTGAAGCTTCTTCTGCATCTATTTTGATGATCATATGATTTAAATCCTTCTCAGTTCATGTGGTGCATCACATTATTTGATCTGCATATGTTGAACCATCCTTGCATCGTTAGTGATAACTCCCACTTGGTTGTAGTACATGATCATTTAATGAACTGTTGCATTCAGTTTGCTAATATTTTGATGAAGTTATTTGCATCTATGTTCATCAGGGATCTTGCCTTGCAATATCCTTTTTTCTTTTTAACAATTTGTTCATTTTTAATTGACAAAAATTGTGTTTATGGAGTACAAAACAATGTTTTCATCTACATCAACATTGTAGAAAGATTCAATCAAGCTAATTAATATAACCATCACCTCACCCACTTATCACTTTTTTGTGATAAGAAAGTTAAAAAGCTATTCTTTTAGCAATTGTGAAATATGCATTTATTTTTTCATTTCCATGTGTGACTTGACTTTTAAGTTTAGGGGTACATGTGCAGGATGTGCAGGCTTGTTACATAGGTAAACATATGTCATGGGGTTTATTATACAGATAATTTCATCACTCAGGTATTAATCCCAGTGTGCATTAGTTATTTTTACTGATCTTCTCCCTCCTTCTGCCCTTCACCATCCAATAGGCCCCAGTGTGTGTTGTTCCCCTTAACGTGTCCATGTGTTCTCATCATTTAGCTCCTACTTATAAGTGAGAATATGTGGTATTTGGTTTTATGTTTCTGGCTTAGTTTGCTAATGAGAATGGCCTCCAGCTCCATTTATGTCCCTGCAAAGGATATTATCTTATCTTTTTAATGGCTGCATAGTATTCCATGGTATATATTTTCCACATTGTCTTTATCCAGTCTATTATCGATGGGCATTTGGATTGATTCCATGTCTTTGCTATTGTGAACAGTGCTGCAATAAACATATATATGTGCGTATATGTTTCGGTATATGCCCAGTAATGGGATTGCTGGGTTGAATGGTGTTTCTGTCTTTAGGTCTTTGAGTAATTGCCACACAGTCTTCCATTACGGTTGAATTAATTTACACTCCCATCAACAGTGTGTAAGCATTCTTTTTTCTCCACACCCTCACCAGCATCTATTTTTTGACTTTTTAATAATAGCCATCTGACTGGTGTGAGATGGTATCTCATTGTGCTTTTGATTTGCATTTCTCTAATGATCAGTGACACTGAGCTTTTTTTCATATGCTTGTTGGTTGCTTGTGTGTCTTTTTTTGATAAGTTTTTGTTCATGTCCTTTGCCCACTTCTTAATGGGGTTGTTTATTTCTTGTAAACTCATTTAGGTTTCTTATAGATTCTGGATGTTAGACCTTTGTCAGATACATAACAGGCAAAAATTTTCTCCCATTCTGTAGACTGTCTGCTTACTCTATTGAGAGTTTCTTTTGCTGTGCAGAAGCTCTTTAGTTTAATTAGATCACATTTACTAATTTTTGTTTTTGTTGCAATTGCTTTTGGTGTCTTCGTCATGAAATCTTTGCCATACCTCTGTCCTAAAATAGTATCACCTAGGTTGTCTTCCAGGGTTTTTACAATTTTAGGTTTTACAGGTAAGTCTTTAAAAAAACCTCAAGATTGCTTGAGATTCCTTCACTTTAAATGAAAAATATACATCCTTTGATCAACATTTCCCCTTTCTCCACATGCTCTTCCCCCAAATCCTATGGTAATCACCTTTATACACTATTTCTGTAATACTGACTTTTTAAAATTTTACATATAAGTGAGATTATACAGTATTTGTCTTTCTGTACCTGGCTTATTTTGCTTAGCATAATGTCCTTTAGTTGCATTCATGTTAGTATGAATGACAAAATTTCCTTCTTTTAAAATTCTGTATAGTAGTTCACTGTGCACACCTATCACATTCTCTTTATTCATTCATCTGTTGTTGGGCACAAGTTGCGTCTATTGGTTGCTGCAAAAGTAATTGCGGGTTTTGCCATTACTTTCAATTGCAGCAAAAGTAAGGGTAAAAATCACAATTACTTTTGCACCAACTTAATATGTCTTGGTTCTTGTAAATAATGCTGAAATGAACACAAGAGTGCAGGTATGCCTTTGACATAATAATTTTAATTCTTTTAGATACATACCTAGAAGTGGAATTGCTGAATCATATGGTAATTCTTTTTAGGAACTGCCATGCTATTTTCTCAAACTAATTTACATTTTCACTAACAAGATACAAGGGTTCCTTTTTCTCCACATCCTTGTCAACACTTGTTATCATTCATCTTTGTAATAACAGCTATTCTAAGAGGTGTGAGGTAATCATAATATTACCTGATATGTGTACCTCATTGTAATTTTAATTTGCATTTTCCTGATGATTAGAGATGTTGATAATTTTAAATCTATCTATTGGCCATTCATATTTCTTTTGAGAAATGTTTGTTCAGATTATTTGCTCATTCTTCAATTGGTTTATTGATTTTCTAGGTGTTGAGTTATTTGAGTTTCTTATATATATCTTGGATGTTAGCCCTTTATCAGATGTATGGTTTGCAGATATTTTATTTCAATCCATAAGTTCTCTTTCCACTGTTTCCTTCACTGTAAAGAACCTTTATAGTTTGATGTAATCCAACTTGTCTCTTATCTTTTTTAACCTGTGCTTTTAGAGTCCTAGCTGAGAAATCCTTGCCCAGACCAACGATATAGAGCTTTTATGTTTTCTTCAAGTATCTTTATAGTTTCACTTTTTATATTTAAGTCTTTACATCTTTGGTTTTTTTTAAGTATGGTGTGAGAAGAGGGTATAATTTCATTCATTTGCATAAAGAATATTCAGTTTTCTCAGCACTATTTATTGAAGAGACTGTCTCTTCCCTCCCCCATTTTTTATTCTTCACACCTTTGTTGAAAATCAATTGACTATAAATAATAGGGTTTCTGTTTTTTTATCTTCTTCCATTGGCCAACATATCTGTGTTTATGACAATAGCATAGCTTTATATTTTGAAAGGAGAGAATATTATGCCTATAGCTTTGTTCTTTTTGCTTCAGATTGCTTTGGTTGTTTGGGGTCCTTTTTATTCAATTTTGAGGATTTTTTACTATTTCTGTGAAAATTGACATTAGAATTTTGATAGAGATTGCATTGAATCTGATTATTTGAGGTAGTATAGACATTAGAATTAGATTATTTGGGGTAGTATGGACAGTTTAACAATATTAACTTTTCTAACACATGAACATGATGAACTATGTTTATCAAGAATATTGGCCTGCAGTTTTCTTTTCTGGTAGTATACTCTTCTGGCTTTGATATATGTGTAATGATGGCCTCATAAAATGATTTCTAATTCGTCGTTAATTTTTTGGTAGCGTTTGAGAAGAATTCATGTTGCTACTTTAAACAGAATTCACCAGTGATGTTTACCAGTCCCAGGTTTTTTGTTTGTTTGTTTTGATGGGAGACTTAGTTTATTACTGATCTTATCTAGTATTGGTTTGTTCAGATGTAATATTTATTGCTGATTTAGTCTTGGTAGGTTGCATGTTTCTAAGGATTAGTTCATTTCTTCTAGGTTATTCAATTTGATGGTATGTAGTTGTTCACAGTAGCACTTTAAGATTATCGTATTTGTGTGTTATCACAGTTTTAGTCTCCTTTCATTTCTGATATGGTTTGAATTGTCTTTTTTGCCTTTTTAGTCTGGCTAAAGGTTTGTCAATTTTATCTTTTCAAAAAAGCAACTTTTAGTATCCGTTTTATTTTTTTCCTTATCTTTGTTATTTTCTTTCTTCTGCAGAGTTTGGTGTATTTTGTTCCTCTTTTTCTAATTCTCTAAGATGTAATATTAGGGTTTTTTTGAGATTTTTCCTTCTTTCTTTAATGTAGACATTTATTCCTATAAATTTTTCTCTCAGGGCTTCTTTTCCTACATTCTATATGATTTGTTATATTGTGTTTCCATTTTCATTCATCTCAAAATATTTTGTTTTTCCATTTAATTTCCTCTTTGACCCATTGTCTGTTCAGGAGCATGTTGTTTAATTTCTACATCATTATGAATTGTTCAAGATTCTCCCTCTTACTGACTTCTAGTTTCATGTTGTTGTGAACAAAAAAGGTACTCGATATGATTTCAGTTTTCTTAAATTTGTTAAAACTTGTTTTGTGGCCTAACGTGATCTATGCTGGAGAATGTTTCATGTGATTTGAGAAGCATATGTATTTTGTTGCTGCTAGATGAACTGTTCTATAAATATCTGTAGGTCCATTGGACTAAAATGTAGTTCAAGCTTTTCCCTAACGAGAAACTGCAGAAATTATGTCAGGAGCAAGCCAGGGAAGAAGCCACCCTCCTGTTCTTGGTGGTAGAGACCTTCAACCTCTTTTAAAAGAAAGATTGTAGGGTTGGGATTATCTCTGGAGCATGCCAAGGAAGAAGGCATGGGGAAAGCTATTCCTCTTGTTTCGGCTGAAGAAGGTTTATTCCTCATTTGCTATGTAGGTTTCCAGATTCTGGAGGTGGCCAGAACCACAGGGAGCGGCTGGAAAACATGCAGCCTAATGGTTTCCATGGGGAAGTTGGAAGATAGTCCGATTGCAGAAATTAAAGGTTCTAAGAGTACTCAGGCAGTTCTTTGTACTTGAGAGAAAAGTCAGATGCCTTATCTCGCCATTCCTCAAGCATGGTAATCTAAAAGCCAAGCTCTGTGGCAGGGACTATAAAAGTTGAGTTCTATGAAATGGAAAACTAAAGCAATTATGAAAATGATTTTATAATATAATTTATATCTTCTATCTTTCCACTCTAGAAAAAGCATTTTCTAGAAATACATTTCTTCAAATTAAAAAAAAAAAAAGTTGGGTTCTATGTGTGTGCTATAGCTACCCTTGGGAAGTAGCTGCAAATGGAGTTTTCTTCCTAAATGTAAGACACTGTGCTCGGGGTAGGGTTAGTGTATGAGTGTCTGTCTGCTTTTTCTACCCATTTTGATATGGATATTTTCTGTCCTCTGGTGTGTAGAAGTTTTTCTACTGGATTCTGGCTTCCTCTGGAGAGAATTTTTTTTAACCACAGGTCCTGCAGGGCTAACTATGGGACTTAAGCATCCTCAATTTTGGTATCCCCTGGGATTCTGGAACGATGACCCTGTAGATACTAAAGGACAACTGTCCTTTAAAGCCCCGTTGCTCTTTTTTAGTTACCATTTATACAGAACATATATTTTTTATCCATGTGTATGTAAATGTTTACTTAGATGTCTGTGGGAAAAAAAAAATGTAATGAGCCTCCTATTCCATGATGTCGCTGAAGTCACTCTCTTCAAAAGCTGTAATTTTTTTTTCTTATGGTGTCTTTGTTTGGCTTGGGTATGAGATTAATGCTGGTCTCATAAAATGACTTTGGAAGTGTTCTCTTCTCTTGAAATTTTCAAGGCAGTTTGAGAAGAATTAATGTTGATTCTTCAAGTGTTCGATTAGACTTCTCTAGTGAAGCCATCTGGTCCTGTACATTTATTTGGTGGTAGTTATTATTATTACTGGTTCAGTTTATCTATTCAGTTACTCTATTTCCTCATGATTCAGTCTTGGTAGGTTGTATGTTTTTGGAATTTACCTGTTTCTTCTAAGTTATCCAATTTGTTGATGTATAATTGTTCATAGTAGTCTCTTTGATCCTTTTTTATTCCCATTAGTTTTAATTTCTCCTCTTTCATTTCTGATTTTAAATATTTGAGTCTTCTTTTTCCTTAGTTATCCTAAGGATTCATCTATTTTATCTTTTGAAAAAACCAACTCTTATTTTTGTTGACTTTTTCTATTGCTTTTGTATTCTCTATTTCACTTAGCTCTAATATTTATTTCCTTCCTTTTGCTAACTTTGGGTTTAATTTGTTCTTTCTCTAGTTCCTAGACATGTAAATCTATATTGTTTACATGAGACCTTTCTTTTTATATTGTAGACATGTATCACTATAGAATTTGCTCTTATTACTGCTTTTGTAGCATCTCATAAATTTTAGAAATCTTTTCAATTTGTCCCAAGATACTTTTAAATTTTCCTATTGATTTTTTTCTTTGACCCATTGTTTTTCAAGAGACTGTTGTTTAATTTCCACATATTCGTGAATTGTTCAGTTTTCCTCCATTGCTGATTTCTAGTTTTATTCCATTGTTGTCATAAAAGGTATCTGGTATGATCTCAAACTTCTTACCATTGTCAAAACTAACTTCATGACCCAATATGTGCTCTATCCTGAAGAATATTTTGTGTGCACTTGAAAAGATTGTGTATTATGCTGCTATCAGGTAGCATATTCTGTGTGTGTGTGATCCATTTGGTGTATAGCATTGTTCAAATCCAGTTTGTTTATAAATTGCATGTCTGGCTATTCTGTTCATTATTGCAAGTGGGGTATTAATGTACCCTACTGTTATTGTATTGCTATATGTTCATCTCTTTAGATCTGTCAATGATTGCTTTATGTATTTACATGCTTTGAAGATGGGTGCACATATATTTATAATTGTTATATCTTCTTGATGCATTAACTCTTATTTAATGATGTACTTTGTCTCTTGTGACAGTTTTTTTTTTACTTAAAGTATATTTTGGCTGATATAATTACAGTCAGTACTCTGTGTCTGTGGGTTTTACATCTGTAGATTCAACCAATGCTGATTGAAAACACTGTGTTCATGGAATATGAAACCCAAAGATACAAAGGGCTGAATTATTTTTATCCACGGGTCCTGCACGGCTGATGGTAGGACTTAAACATCCTCAATTTTGGTATCCCTTGGGGTTCTGGAACCATGACTCTGTAGATACTAAAGGACAACTGTATAGCCCCATTGCTCTTTTGGTTACCATTTGTACAGAACATATCTTTTTTATCAGTTAACTTTCAAACTATGCTTTCTTAAATCTGGAATGAGTATCTAGAAACAGCATATAACTAGATCTTGTTTTTATAAATCTGTGCAACCATTGTATGTCTTTTGACTGGGAAGTTTAACCCATTTGTATTTGAAGTAATCATTGATAGGTAAGGACTTACTATTATCTTTTTGTTAAATTTTTCTGTTTTGTAATTCCTTTGTCTTTTTCTCTCTTTACTGTATTTTATGATTGGTTGATATTTTATCATGATATGCTATGATTTCTCTTTAAATTCTATTTTTTTGTATGTATTTTCCTTGTGGTTATCATGAGGCAATCACAAGTATGTTTTTTGTTTTTAGACAGAGTCTCACTCTGTCACCCAGCTGGAGTGCAGTGGTGCTATCTCGGCTCAATTCTCCTGCCTCAGCCTCATGAGTAACTGGGATTACAGGTGCATGCCACCACGCCCAGCTAATTTTTATATTTTTAGTAGAGGCAGGGTTTCACCATATTGGTCAGGCTGATCTAGAACTCCTGACCTCATGATCTGCCCACTTCAGCCTCCCAAAATGCTGATATTGCAGGCATGAGCCATCTCTCCTGGCCCCACAAATATCTTATAGTTACAGCAGTTTATTTTAAGCTGACAGCAACTTAACTTCAAATACCAAAAATCTTCACTTTTAATATATCCCTCACGTTTTTTGTTATAGATGTCACAATTTACATCTTTTTATAATGTGTATGTACCAACATAGTTTTGTATTATTTTGCCATTTAACTTTTATATTAGAATTATAAATGATTTATATAATACTGTTAGAGTATTACAATACTCTCTATTTGTCTATGTATTTACCTTTACTAGTGAGATTTGCACTTTCATATGCTCTTGGGTTCCTGCTTACCATTCTTTTGCTTCAAGTTGAAAAACTCACGTTAGCATTTCCTGTAAGTCTAGTAGTGATGAACTCCCTCAGCATTTGTTTGTATGGGGAAGTCTTTATCCTTCCTTAATTTTGAAGGACAGTTTTTCCAGGTATATTATTCTTGGTCAGCAGTTTTTCCTTTCAGTATTTTGAATACATCATTTCATTTTATTTGTCCTTTTAAAGTTTCTGCTGAGAAATCTGCTGTTAATCTTATGAGGGCTCTTTTGTACATGACAATTCAGTTTTCTCTTGCTGCTTTCAAAATTCTCTTTCACTTTTGGCAGTTTGATGATACTATGTCTCAGTGGAGACTTCCTTAGATTTGTCCGTTTAGGATTCTTTGACTTTCGAGAATTTAGATGTTCATTTCTCTCCCCAAATTTGAACAAATTTTAGCCATTAAAAAATGTTACACTTCTGTCTTCTCTCATTGTGATTTCATAAGGTATATATTCACTTAATGATGTCCTGTAAGTCTTCACTCATTTTCCTTTTTTATTTATTTCTTCTTGCTCCACTGACTGGATAATTTCAAATGATCTATCTTTACGTTTGTTGATTCTTTCTGCAGTTTGATCAAGTTGGCTATTGAGCATCTCTAGTTAATTTTTCAGTTCAGTTATTCTTCAGTTCCAGAGTTTCTATTGACATTTCATTTTTTGTTTTGTTTTGTTTCTGTTTCTTCATTGACATCTTCATTTTGTTCATGTATCATTTTCCTGATTTTGTTTAGTTATCTATCTTTGTTCACTGGTACTTTGCTAAACTTTATTAAGATAATTAAATTCTTTTTTAGGTACTTTATAAATCTCTATTTCTTTAGGGTCAGTCATTGGAGATTTCTTTTATTCCTTTGTGTTGTTTCCCTAATTCGTTGTGTTCCTTGTGCTTTGCATTGGTGTCTGTGCATTTGAGGAATAGCCACGTCAGCCATCTGACACACTGTCACAAATGACACAAAATACCCACCAGTATTTATGGACTGACTTTGACAGGGAAAAAGACCTTTGCCAGTCAGCCTGGCTACAGATACTGGAAGCCCTCACACAGCTAATCTCCTTCCCCTTTTCCTATGTTTGTAACTATATCAATTGTTCTAATTATACTGCTTCTTTCAGTGCTCCATATGAGGCAAGAGTGAAACTGGCTCCTAGTGTAGCACACTGAAAGGCAAGGACATTTAATACATTCTACTCCTCTCCCTCCCTTGAAAGTGGTATCTTGATGCAAATGAATAAATTAGCCCCTAGAAAGGATGGATAAATTGTTTCAAACCAAGTAATAGGATACTGGCACAGTCAGGATTGAAATGTCTGTTTTATTTGAAAGCCCATATCGTTTCCACAGTGCAATGTTGCCGCTTACTGCTTTTTGACTTGATCAAAGCTTATGACTCTACCAACTACCCATACCTCTTTCTAATAACCAAACCTATTTTACTAGTTTTTCCAACTATTCATCATCCTTATAAGTATTTTTTTCATCTCTAATAGTTTCATGTGAAATTAGTTGTCAATAATAAAACATACTACTGAAGATTAGAACAAAAGTTATTAATGAGTTCAACTTATATAAAGGAAGATTACATAATATATAGTTATACAAATGACTATTATATATTTGAGCAACTGTAAGTTAAGTTTAACAATAACCCCTTTCATTAACTCTAACCTTATCAGGAAAGTTAACAACAACAGTAATAATAACTAAAATTTGATGAAGACTTACCATGTGCCAGACATTATGCTAAGTGTTTTTCATGGATTACCTCAATTTATCTTCTCAGCAAACACAAATGAGGTGATCACTCTTATAATGATGAGGTGATTTTACTTAAGATAAGATTTGAACAAAGATGATCTGACACCAGAAGTGAAGTCTTTACTACTGTATAATACAGCCTCAGTATAGATTGTAACATAGAAAAAGATTAGCCTAACTTAGGGAATACCTTCCACCTGAGTTTTAAAGGGATGCATTTTGTACAAGGCCTGTATAAGCTATAGGAAAACAAAACAACCACACAAGTTTCTCTATTGAAGTAATTCATTATCTCCTCTTAGTTTTATCCCACTCTTCATCATATTGACAACCAGGGTATCATTAGGGGAAAATAAAATCTACTACTTTGATTTTCTCCTGCAAGTCAGAGTTTTCTCCTCAGTTTTTGGCCAACTTCAGTTATGTTCTTGGCATGCTATAATATTCAGTCCCCATTAATGAACAATAAAGGATCTAGGCTTCTCTTGACATTGGCATGAAGTCTCTCTCTCTCATGTCTTGCCAGTAGGTTAGAGGAATACAAAAATTACATGAAGACTGTGTATTAACTAGAGAAAAGCTAAATTAAAACACTCTAAGGCAGCCAGATGTGGTGCCTCACATCTGTTAGCCCAGCACTTTGGGAGGCCAAGATGAGCAGATCACTTGAAACTAGGAGTTCTAAACCAGACCGGCCAACATGGCAAAACCCTATCCCTACTAAAAATACAAAAATTAACCGGGTGTGGTATCATGCACCTGTAATCCCAGCTACTTTGGAGGCTGAAACATGAGAATCACTTGAACCCAGGAGGTGGAGGTTGCAATGAGCTGAAATGGTCCCACTGTACCCTAGCCTGTGCCTCAGAGCAAGACTCCATCAACAACAAAAATAATCTAAGGCAGAAAGGGAAGTCTGATTAACATTAGGTATTTGATGAATGAGAAAATGCAATATAATGGGAAGCTTCTCATTCAACAGCAAACAGAATTTTAAAAAATTAAATAAGAGGAAGCTGAATATTACCAAATCCAAGAGAATAAAGGGAAACCATAACAAGATCATCTTTCATTCCAGGACTCTACAAGTTAAGTAAGGATCTAGGAACCATAAATCCTTGAAAATAAATTCTTAATCATATGCATTATAGTAATTTATGCTGTGACTAAAAAAGGTGAAATTACAGACTAATATAGAATATACATAAATATGTAAAAATTACAGTTAATTTAAGAAATTAGCAGAGAACAAAGGGAACAACCGAAGCTTCTAGCCTCCTTTGTGAGATTTAGCCTTTTCCAGTCAAAAACTTGATTTAGATGTTAGGTTTTTACTATTGAATTTTAAAAGCTATATTTTCTTTTATATAATCAATTGGAAAGTCCCTCAGTTTGGGTCTGATAATTGATAACTTCCTCGTACCTAGAACTCTATCAAGTGTAATGTTGACATTCAATAAAATGTTTATGTTGAAATCCTTTATTTAGAATTAAAGAGGTAGTCAAAGAGTTTCTTGAAATAGAAACATAAAAATGTATATTATCTTTTTATTTTATATCCATTTTATTCTGTTAAAGGAATAATGGTATATTAAAATGAATATAAAATTAATACAATTTTGGTTATGGTTTGTAGCCCCTATTCTTTGTAAAAGTTCTAAATATTAGCCAAATAATCAAAGAAAATATTCATTACTTTTAATTCTTATTACATTTGTTACTTAGCAATAAAATTTGTAGTAAGACAGCTATCAGATAAAAAAAAGATGGAAGTACACAATTTAAAACAACACTGGTTAGCACAGCAAAAGAAAACTGAGCCAATCCTTATTATATGCAATACAAATATTTTACATATGCACATCGAACTATGTTTGGAGACCCATGTTTCTACACATATGTAATTATTTAAGATATATTTTATGTATAGCTACCATGAACATAATAAAATACATTTTATTTCTATATTAAAACATTTTAACCTATCTTAATGATCTATGGAAAAATCTAGACAACGATTCTGGTTTTAACTATTTTTATTTTTTGTTTTTTTACCTTGGAGGTCAAGACATCTTTATGACAGAAGAACAGAAGAAATACTATAATGCAATGAAAAAGTTGGGGTCCAAGAAGCCACAAAAGCCAATTCCTCGACCAGGGGTAAAAAGAAAAATACATATGTGTGTGTGTGTGTGTACATCTTTAGCATATAGATTTTCAAATCATTTCTAATTCATTTTTAATGCTCATCATTAATTTCTAGATACTACTTAAAAAATTTACTCTGCATTCATTATTTTTCTTGTTTTTTTGCAGAACAAATTCCAAGGATGTATATTTGACCTAGTGACAAATCAAGCATTTGATATCTCTATCATGGTTCTTATCTGTCTCAACATGGTAACAATGATGGTAGAAAAGGAGGATCAAAGTAAATATATGACTGGTGTTTTAAATTGGATAAATGTGGTTTTTATAATCCTTTTCACTGGAGAATGTGCGCTAAAACTGATTTCTCTCAGACACTACTACTTCACTATAGGATGGAATATTTTTGATTTTGTGGTTGTGATTATCTCCATTGTAGGTAAGACCATTTATTATTCAGATTTTATTTTTTGAGTAAAGCTAAATTTCACTTATGCTCAAGAAAGTCTCTGAATTCTTGAATGCAAATTTACTCTTAAGTCTGTATAACGAAAGAATGAAAAAATCTTAAAAATAAGACAAAAATATCTGTCTCTCATATCACAGTTTTCTAGGTTTATACTATAGGCCTCAAAGCCAAATGTTTCTATCTGTTAGGAGGAAATTATACTTGTTCGTATCTAGTTTACAATATTACCTTTGCAAAACTAGTTACCATGTTTATATATAGCGGTGTCTTGGAAAACCAATGTTTAATCTGAAAACACTACTGATTTTAGTACATGTGAGACTTGTTTAATTAATGATAGTATCAGTAGCCAGAATATCTGTGAATTTGTAAAAATTCTTCCAGAATTTAAAGCGAAGTTAAGGTCTCTAGAAATGCCAGTTTTATTTTTTAAGGTTTAATAATTCACAAGTGTATAAAATGTCAATCATTCCTCAACCAGCCATGGTCATGTCTGTGAATAATAGCACATGATTCTATACTTCCTACACATTCATTACCATGGCTGTTTTTCTGTCTTTTTTTTTTTTTTTCATTATTTTCACACATCTTGCGAAGTATTTTAGGGTTATATTTCTTTTTAGAATTAAAAAATTTTTAAAGAGATTATAGAGATTATTTGCTACAAATTTAATCAATAGGTTATCAATCTGCAAAGGTAAAAGGTTACATAAAATTGAGTGCCACATAACAGAATAAGCATTTAAAAATCAGTATTTTTTGAAAAAGTTATTTTCCCTGGAAGTGGTACCAAAATTAAGATATAAGAAAATGAATTAAAATTTAGGTGAGAATTTCACACTAACAATAATAATTCTGAAAGCATTCCCATTATGTCAGGATGAAAAAAGAGTATCCCTGTATTATTTCTGTTTTTTAATAGTGTTGGCCAATGCAATTAAATAAGAAAACAAAGAGGTATATATATCCAAACAAGGGAGCAAATATCATATAATCACTTTCATATAATGAATGAACTTCTTCATATAATGAATGACTTTCATATAATGAAAAAGAATCAACTAAAAATAGATTCAATTAGAATTCAAAAGGTACAAATTTTAAATTACGTGTACCAACACTAATAATTATCTTATACATGAAAAAAATTAGAAAATCTTATTCACTATTGCAGTAAAAATAAAGTAAAATATCTAATAACTTTATCATATGACTTCTGAAGAAAACTTTAGAATATAAAAGAAAGCTGAAATAACTGAAAGGATTATCATGTACTTAGATAAGCTTCTCTCCTTGAAGAGGTCCAAACCTGCACATTCTACACATGTACCCCAGAACTCAAAGTATAATAAATTTTTTAAAAAAAGATAAGTTTCTTTCATTTTAATTTACTTTATTTATTAATCTATAAATGTAATGAAAAGAGCAATAAGTATTTTTATGTAGCAGGGGTAATAAATTGACAATTTAAGTCTAAATGATACTAAATTCATTTGGAAGAAAATTAGGGTGATTAAAGGTAGCTTATTCTGCTAGATATTAAGACTTATAATATTGATGCTAAGTAAAACTGTTCAAATATAATAGCTCAATGGATTTGAATAGAGTCAAAATTAATCTTTAATGTATAATTGCTAATTTACTGAGTGAAAAGATCACATGAATCAAAGTCTAAAGTTAAAAAAAAGGATTTTAGTAGGAAATACATGGAAATAGATACATAACCACATACTCTAATAGTTCTTTCTATTCATTTCACAAGTTTGTAAAGAGAGAGAGAGAAAGAAAGAAGAAAGAGAGAAAGAAAGAAAAGAAGAAAGAAAGAAAGAACCACATGAAAAACAAAATATTCTTTAGGGAAAAACTCATCATAAAATAAAGTAGGGGAATGTTTATGTAACAGGAAAGGCCAAGAAAAGATTAATACTTTAAATAGAAAATTGTTCTTATAAATTAATAAGAAAATAATAAAAATCCCAATAGACACATGGGCAAATACCAAACTAGGTCAAAAACAGCAGTTGAAAATAACCAATAAGGATACAAAATAACAAAAAAACAAGAAAAATTATGGATTATTTTCCCAAAAATGCAAATAAATTCCAATAGTATATGTTTTTAAATGTCATAAAGATTTTTTGGTCAAAAAACTATAAAGAAGAATGTAGTACTATTTGTAGAAATATATATATATTACTATATATAATATACAGTGATATATATTTAGATATATAATATATAGTAATATATATTATATATGTTTTATATATAGTTATATAACTATATGTTACTATATATGTATATATAGTAATATATATTTTATATAGTAATATATATATTACTATATATAATATAAATATTAATATAGAATATTAATATGATATATAATATATATTACTGGAACTTGCGTCAACAGTATAAATTATATATAACATATAGCATATAATTATAAATATATTATTTATAATAGATGACAGATGATATATATTATATATAATACATATTATAGAATATATATAATATATAATCATATTTATATATTATGTTATATTAATATGTATAATTGTTATATTAATATGTATAATTATATATGTTATATTAATATATGTTTATATATATTATATGTATGTTATATAAATATATATCACATATATATTATACATATAATATATAGTATAATTTTATTATATAATATATATATTATATAATTTATATAACATACATATAATTTATATAAACATATATTAATATAATATATATAATTATACATATTAATATAACAATTATACATATTAATACATAATATATATGCATTATATATAATATAGAATACATATATGTATTCTATATTATATATAATGCATATATGTATGATATATATAATACATATAGATAATATACATATAGTATATTATGTAATCTATATATTATATATTATATATTATGTATTATATATAATGCATTATATATTATATGTATGTTATATAAATATATATTATATATTATAATACATTATATATTATATGTATGTTATATAAATATATATAAATTATATGTATTATGTATATATTGTTATATATATTTATATAACATATATATCATATTTAATATATTATATTTATGACATACATATAATATATAATGTATTATATAAATATATAATATATATTATATATAATATAGATTACATATTATATGTATATTATCTATATGTATTATGTATAATATATAATACATACATATATGTATTATGCATACATATATGTATTATATATTATATATAATGCATATATATTATGTTTTATATATCATATTTATAATATATATATTATATATGTTGTATATATTATATATTATATTGTATATTACATATATTATATATAATACATTATATATAATATATATTATAAATATAAAAAATATATGTAGATATATATATTTATATTGTTGACCCAAGTTCCAGTAACATATATATATATAATCTTTATGACATTATAATATATATATATTACTGGAACTTGGGTCAGTAAAATAATCAAAATATTAATCTTTATATTATAATCTTTATGACATTATAATATATATATTACTGGAACTTGGGTCAACAGCATAAATAAAAATATACAGTATAAAAAATAAAAAATATATATATTTTTATATTTTTTATTTATTTATACTGTTGACCCAAGGTCCAGTAATATATTGTTAAAAAATACTCATACAATTAGGAGAACATACCTATTTAGATATTCATTTCAGTAACAAAAATGGAAACGGTATAAATGTCATTCTTCAATTTGCAGTTAATTTGAGAGAACATTACATAACTATAATAGATTATTTTGTTGTTATTTATATGGGAATATCTCCATGACATATAAAGTGATTAAAATAGGTTATAGGCTGGACACAGTGGCGCATGCTTGTATTCCAGCATATTGGGAGGCCGGAGTGGAGTATCACTTCACGTCAAGCATTTGAGACCAGGCTGGCTAACATGGTAAAACTCATCTCTACCAAAAATATAAAAATTAACCTGGTATGGTGGTGCATGCTGTAGTCCCAGCTGGGGAATCACTTGATCCCAGGAGGCATTGATTACAGTGAGCCAAGATCATGCCACTGCACTCCAGCTTGGACGACAGAGTAAGACTATCTTGAAAAATAAACAAATAACAAAGAAAAGCTTTTATAACATGAATATGTCTGTGTGTGTACATATGCTTGCACAGAAAATTATCTGTAGTGATACTCAAAAATTACTGATAATAGTTATCGTTGGTGACATTTCAGATTATTTCTATTTTCTTTTTAGCATTCAACTATATTGCTCGAATTATCTATGTGAGTAGGTATTATTCTTATAATTTAAAATTATTATGGAGGGAAAAAATAGCCCATGAACTTAGTAAAGAGGAGAAAATGTCACAATGGTAACGTTAGTCATTTTTCTTTGGAACTTCTTAATCCTTTGTTAAGTAATTGCATTCACTATAAAATAACCGTCTTGAATTCATAAGAAATGAGATGCTGGATAAAACTGTTTAGAGTCATCATTTTATGTAGCATAGATATTTAAATATTTTATTTCTATTATTTCCCTCCACACACAGGTATGTTTCTAGCTGATATGATTGAAAAGTATTTTGTGTCCCCTACCCTGTTCCGAGTGATCCGTCTTGCCAGGATTGGCCGAATCCTACGTCTGATCAAAGGAGCAAAGGGGATCCGCACACTGCTCTTTGCTTTAATGATGTCCCTTCCCGCATTGTTTAACATCGGCCTCCTGCTCTTCCTGGTCATGTTCATCTACGCCATCTTTGGAATGTCCAACTTTGCCTATGTTAAAAAGGAAGATGGAATTAATGACATGTTCAATTTTGAGACCTTTGGCAACAGTATGATTTGCCTTTTCCAAATTACAACCTCTGCTGGCTGGGATGGATTGCTAGCACCTATTCTTAACAGTAAGCCACCCGACTGTGACCCTAAAAAAGTTCATCCTGGAAGTTCAGTTGAAGGAGACTGTGGTAACCCATCTGTTGGAATATTCTACTTTGTTAGTTACATCATTATATCTTTCCTGGTTGTGGTGAACATGTACATTGCAGTCATACTGGAGAATTTTAGTGTTGCCACTGAAGAAAGTACTGAACCTCTGAGTGAGGATGACTTTGAAATGTTCTATGAAGTTTGGGAAAAGTTTGATCCAGATGCAACTCAGTTTATAGAATACAGCAAGCTCTCTGATTTTGCAGCTGCCTTGGATCCTCCTCTTCTCATAGCAAAACCCAACAAAGTCCAGCTCATTGCCATGGATCTGCCCATGGTCAGTGGTGACCGGATTCATTGTCTTGACATCTTATTTGCTTTTACAAAGCGTGTTCTGGGAGAGAGTGGAGAGATGGATTCTCTTCGTTCACAAATGGAAGAAAGGTTCATGTCTGCAAATCCTTCCAAAGTGTCCTATGAACCCATTACAACCACACTAAAACGGAAACAAGAGGATGTGTCAGCTACTGTCATTCAGCGTGCTTATAGACGTTACCGATTAAGGCAAAATGTCAAAAATATATCAAGTATATACATAAAAGATGGAGACAGAGATGATGATTTACTCAATAAAAAAGATACGGGTTTTGATAATGTTAATGAGAACTCAAGTCCAGAAAAAACAGATGCCACTTCATCCACCACCTCTCCACCTTCATATGATAGCGTAACAAAGCCAGACAAAGAGAAATATGAACAAGACAGAACAGAAAAGGAAGACAAAGGGAAAGATAGCAAGGAAAGCAAAAAATAGAGCTTCATTTTTTGTATATTGTTTACAGCCTGTGAAAGTGATTTGTGTTAATAAAACTCTTTTGAGAAGGTCGATGCCAAAATCCTTTATCAAAATATTCTCAAAGGCAGTGCAGTCACTATGATTTCCTAAGAAAGGTGGGCAGCATTAGCAGATGGTTATTTTTGCACTGATGATTCTACAAGAATTGTAAGAGAACTGTGTAGGAATTATGGATTATAGGAAACAAAGGTGATTTAATTTTTTGGTATTTAATAAATCAGAAGACCATGTAGAAAACTTTTACATCTGCCTTGTCATGTTTTCACAGGACTGTAATTATTCATGTTTCCCATGTAAATACACACACATGCGCGCGCGCGCACACACACACACACACACACACAGAAAAATCTATTATTTATCTGTTTGAAAATCAACAAAAGTATTTTACTTTGGCTTCGCAATGAAATGCTTGATAGAAGTAACGGTCATTAATAATAAATGTTTAGTAAAAATGTATTATTAGGGAGCTTGACTTTTTATCAATGTACAGAGGTTATTCTATATTTTGAGGTGCTTAAATTTATTCTACATTGCATCAGAACCAATTTATATGTGCCTATAAAATGCTATGGGATTAAAACTATATGGAGGCTATTCATTTCTACAGATGCTTTTCATTCATCTTGACTCACATGCCAAGCAGGATAAGACTTACCCTTAGAGTATTGTGTTTCATAGCCTTTCTTATTTCGTATTCTTTTTGTTCATAGAATAACCAAAGAACTTAGAAAAATTATTTTAAGTACATATTACACTCCTTGAAAAAAATAAAGATAATTGAGAAAAGGAGTAATGGACGAAAGTTCTATTTGCTATTATTTATATAAACATTGGACTGTGCTGCCCAAAATACTGATAATAGTCTCTTAATCTCTTTTGTCACATTTTCATACTTTCTCATGCAGTATTGTTTAGTCATCCTTTAGCTGTAAACAAAGTTGATGAAATGCTTCCTGATATGCAGTTAGTTGTTTGACCATGGTACATATTTGAGCAGGCAATAACTTGGGCAGAGTGTTTACTGCATCACCTGTATATCATCCTGTGTTTGGCAAGCTTTCAGATCATATTATATGGCAGACTTTCAACACAAATATGTATTTAGTAGGAATAAAAAAGCATTCAAATAGGGAATCTTGCCAACTTGCTCTCTTACCACCAACTTATTTTCCTAAATTACCGGAGTAACCCTTTGGACCTATATACTTCAATTTATACAATGAGGAAGATGTCACTGTTGTACTGGCCCGAGCATAGAAAGTCAACACCAAGACAAAAGTATGCCAAATTGCAGGGTCTTTATTGCCGGCAGCCAAGGAGGACTCGCGTCTCTCCAACCCGTGGCCCCGAAGGGAGGGTGTCAAGACCTTTTATACCCGTACAACCACCTCGGGAGTGAGGATGAGGGGCGGGGGTGGGGGTGAGGGGCTTCAGACATTCTGAGGGCTAGTAGATTCTGTAAATCCCCTCCTGGGCGGAGATGAAGGTGAGGGGCTCTGACATTCTGAGGGCCAGGGGACTTTTTGACATTCTGATTGTTACTTAAGTGGTTCACAAAAGTCAAGATTAGCATTTGTTTACACGTGGTCTGGGTAGGGTGGCAATTACAGTCCTTAATTACATATTCACATTTGGGTTATAGAGAGCAGTTTCAACAGAAAGCCGAGGTATGGTTGAGGTATGCAGGTTTATGGGGCTTTTTACCATGTCACATCACCTTCTCCTTAAAATTCTATGATATGAATTATATTTTGCCTCAATCAACACGGTACCCTGGGCTTATAATTTATCAAGCACATATTCATTTTGCATTAGCTGTAGACATCTAGTTTTGTTTTTTTTTTAAAAAAAACCTATTAATAGTAATTTTAAAAGAAATAACCATAATGCTTTTATTTCATGGGTTTATTTCAGGAATATGAGATCTTATATAAAGTTATTCATGCACAGACAAAAATTGAGCTACACAGGTAGAAAGTAGTATTATTTGGAATATTTTTGTGGGAGGTTTTGAAGCAAATATATAAAACATCTTTCACTAATTTGCTTTTTATATTTTAAAAATAAGAAATTACATTTATATAATAAATATTTAAAGCACATTTTTTTTTGTTGTTCTGGCAAATTAAAGAGAAGGATTTAAACATTCCTATAGAAACAGAGTTATGGTTAAAGAATGAGACAGGAAGTCTAGGATGTTTTTAAATTGTGATATGTTTTATAACATCTGTTATTACTTTGAGACATTTATTCTAATGTAAGTATAAAAATAAATCTAGGGCTAAAGATTCTTTATACCACTGTTCATTCATCTTATATTATCTGAATCACTTTTTAATTTAACATGAAAGACACCATGCAGTGTTTCTCTAGATTATATAGATCATTGCATAACATACTTGCCAAGCCTGTTGAAAATAGGTTTTCATAATTTAAGGACCTATACAAAATATATTTGTAAGATTTTTTAATACATTCAATTAAGAATTTAACATCACCTTATATTTGAATTCAAGCTATCATTATTTTAAACTCACAAATATAATGGGATTATGAATACTTATATAGTATGAAAAGACATTTGGCAGGTTTGTAATTTGCTATTAATGATTTTACCTTGCCTTGTTTTATGTAAAATAAAAAATATGGGCAACTGGTTCGTTAACACAATTTCTTCTTAGCATATCAAAAATATATAAAGTTGTTCTTTTTCCTATTTCATGATGTACTATGAACTATGATTTTTTATAACATGGTTAAGTTTTATACATATTTTTGTTCCAGAAATGTTTACTTTTGACTTATTATCAATTAAAAACAATATTTCGAACAAAGAGCTTATTAAGTACAAGCTTGAAGTAAAATTAGACTTCTCTTTCCATGTGGATTGCTGTTTGTATTGATTGTATCACCCTTCAGAAGGTGGTGTCATACTAATATTTAAATGTTATAATCACTGAACTTATTATACCCAACAATATAGAATGGCAGTTAAACTGAAGAATTTAAATTAGTATAAAATGGAAGCAAACAGGTTTTTTAAAAAATTATTTCTTTTAAGATACCAGGTCTCGTCTGTCACCCAGGCTAGCATGCAGTGGCATGATCATAGCTCACTGCAGCCTCAACTCTTGGCTCAAGCAACCCTCCTGCCTCCATTTCCAAAGTAGCTAGGACTACAGGCACATGCCACCATGCCTGGCTAATATTTAAATCTTTGTAGAGAAGAGATCTTGCTATGTTGCCCCAGCTGGTCTCAAACTCCTGGCCTCAAGTGGTCCTACCGCCATGAACTGCCAACATGCTGAGACTACAGGCATGAGGCACTTTGCCCCAAACAGTTTTGAACACAAATCTATACACTCAATACGGATAAAAATTGAAGAATGTAATTTTAGCTTTTTGATAGTTACCTAGTTTGCAAAAGACTTGGGTGACTTATGAGCTGTTTTTAAATGCTGATTATTGAACATTGCAACCCAAATATTTAGCATGATTTTATAGAAGTTTGATAGCTTTATTAAAAAGAGTGAAAATAAAATGCATATGTAAATAAAGCAGTTCTAAATAGCTGTTTCAGAGAAATGTCAATTAAGTACTGAAAGAAGGGCCAACTAAATTAGGATGGCCAGGGAATTGGCCTGGGTTTAGGACTTATGAATAAAAGCCACCAATTTTTAAAAATATCTGTAGTTTATTATGTTATTAAATTCCTGAGGAAAAAAATCAAGAATTGCTTCATAAAAATAAATAGCCATGAATATAATAAAGCTGTTTACATGGGATTCTTTACAAATTTCATAGATCTATGAATGCTTAAAATGTTTGAGTTTGTTATAAATTATATTGTAGTTATACTTGAGATTGATACATTGTACTAGAATCTAAAATAAAAGTCATAAAAAATAAAATTACGTTTACATGTATTTTCTGTTTCAGTGAGAATAACCATATGTGGGTAAAGTCAGTGCATATCTAAATAAGTTGCAGCAACTCATAGCTTTTCCTTTTTCATTGAAAGGACAGCTTCAAACTTCTTCCATAAGAAGTATCTGTGGATAACAAAGACAAGGATAGAGTTCCAAAGCAATTTCTTGAAATTTGCAACAAGGTTGGTGCAAAGGGAGAAAATTGAGATAGGAAGCAAAAATATGCAGACATTTAGCCACACAGTGATATACACTTTTTTGTGTAATAGCATTAAGAGGTGGCATAGCATACATAATGGCTAAGAGCTTTGGTTCATGGACAGTGCATTGTTCCTGTATGACACAAAGGTATCCTGGGTTTTTACATTTGTGGTAGCAAATTAGTTGCCATACTAACTACTATTACTACTAATATAAATTCTTGATTCTGTATTGTCAGGCATTGTTCTAATTTCTTCGTGTAGCTTGTCTCATTCTAGCCTTACAACCACATCATGGAGTATTATTCTTTTCCTCATTTTACAGATGGGAAAGCTATATCAGCTCTTAAGAGATGACATAGCATACATAATGGCTAAAAGCTTGGGTTCTAGGACTAGAACTGTATTTGTATCACAGTTAAGCCATGACCCTATGTGTTTGCTGAATACATTCTTTAACCTATATGGCTCTCAGCTTTCTCATCTATAAAAGGAGGAAAATGGTACTACTTCATTTTGTGGTTGTAAGGATAGAATGAGACAAGCTTCACAAAGAAATTAGAACAATGAAAACACAGAATTAAGAATTTATGTTAGTAGTAAGAGTAGTTAGTATGGCAACCAATATGCTACTAAAGTAAGAACCCAGGCTACCTCTGTATCATACAGGAACAATGCACTCTCCATGAATGTTAAATAATGACAATATTTTCTCTATTTTGTATGGCTAAGTATAACTATAGTGCCCAAAAGAGTTTCATGCACCCAAAAGAGTTTATTAGGTAGTAAATATTTAGTCATGTGGTGTATACACCAAATATTTCAAAATTTAGCTACTTTTGAGATTTATGAATTCAAACAACCTATTAAAATCAGGAAATATGCACATTTACAAAGGTCTAGCTTATTCCCAAGAGAATTGAGGTGGTTTTTCCCAGTTTTAGCTGAGTAATTAATACAAATCTCTATTTTAGTTGTGAGCAGCAAGTCCTGTTGATGATCACTAGGTAAGATATTCTAGGCCAGGTGTGGTGGCTCATGCCTGTAATACCAGCAGTTTGGGAGGCTGAGTGGGTGGATCACAAAGTCAGGAGTTCAAGACCAGCCTGGCCAATATGGTGAAGCTCCATCTCTACTAAAAGTACAAAAATTAGCCAGGCGTGTTGGCAGGAACCTGTAGTCCCAGCTACTTAGAAGGCTGAGGTAGGAGAATTGCTTGAACCCGGGAGGCGGAGGTTGCAGTGAGCCGAGATTATGCCACTGCACTCCAGCCTGGGTGACAGAGGGAGACCCCGTCTCAAAAAAAAAAAAAAAAAAGATATGCTAAAATAATTACCATTGTTTCAACTATGTGTGCTATCATAATAGCATGTAAAAGTTGTAAAATATTCCTTGAGACTTCTGTACTGATAGTTGTAATAGCCACTCTGCAAAATAGAATTATAATCAGTAAATAATACTGTAATCCATTTCAACTAAGTGATTGTCATACACATAAATTTTTTACAACAAAAAAACTAAATCCTTTCACATTGTAGATAACGCTATGCCATAGCCCAAGCAAAATGAGCTGCAGGGAATATGGTAATCTCTCTCAAGGGAGGGAGATATTACATACTAGCTAGAGCAGAGGGGACTTTTGCTGCAATAGCATTTGATGCACACAGGAAATGAAACATGAATAATTGATGGTTATAAACAAGCAATAGAGCAAACATGCTACACTTAGCTTCACTCCCTATTACGCTGAGAGCCATAGCTACATTAATAATTGATCTGTCTGAGAAAAAACTAATTCAAAGAGATTTATGAGACATTGGTAATAACTGCATCAATGTGCTTTAGCTTGAATCTCTTTTAAAATATTCTTAGAAACAATAGATAAAGCAATGCGAAATAAGTATGTAGAAAAGATTTAGAGTTTGTAAAAAATTTTGAAAATCTAGTAGAATTGAGGAAAAGTTTTTCCTGTTTAAGTTGTAATATTTGCTGGCATGACCTAGTTCTGATTTTATTTTCTACAAAACAAAATGTCTTCAAGGTAGTTCAGTCATATTCTTTTCATAAAAATATAATTCTTCTCTAATATACCACCATGATTCATTTCTATTTTTTAGTGATACATAGTATGTAGGATTTATGGGAAAATTATATTGAGTGAATATTAAGAATGACCCCCATTAAATTATTATTTCTAAATACTTGAAAACACAATTTGTGTTTCCATGTGCTGCTTTAAAGAAGTACATTCTTTTAGTTATGGCTGGCCTTTCAGCTGAAGAATCTCAGGATTTACTCTCTTATTTTTAAATATCTTGTCTCCTCTATTCTGTACATTGACAATATGCTAACATGTGCTTTATCCTGCTTTCAGGCTGCTCTTGAGAACTGCTCATTTTTGTATGAGAAAGAACTATATCTTGCTCTTATAATAAAAGGGTATAAACCAACTGTGATACACTAATTCCTTCTAACAGAACAGAAAAAAAATGGGTGGGGTTACATGTGTCTTTATACAAAACACAGATAACTATATCCAGGCTCTTCCTCACAAAAATTGTGAGATAATACATTTGTATTATTTTAAGCTGTTAAATTTGTGATCATTTGTTACAAAGGATTAAACACAAATACATGATTCTGTGTTCCAATGTGCCATGCTAATGTATAAATACAGATGAGCAAATGCTGCTAGAAAGTTGTTTTATCAAACCACAATGGTTCATACAGGCTGTGGAAGTAAAGAGAGACACTGGTGAGACAGTTTGGCACATTGATCTCGCCTGCCAAAGCCTGATGTAGAAAGCAAAGGCTATTTGTCATCAAAAATTTAAAGGAGGAGATTTTCTTCCCTGTTGACTATCCTATTCACGTCCACCATTCAGTGCATCTTATTCTTGACAAAGCACCTTATCAAATTTTTACCCAGAAGCCAAATCTTCTCAAAGTCAGAGAATCTGAAGTGTACTTGATCCACTCATGCCTTTAAAATGTAGGCCAAGAGACTCTTCAGCAAATGTCTTCCAAAACGTTTCATGTAGAACATGAAAGTTTCCATGTCAATACATTTAAGGAAGGGTGCATTATGTATTTCACTCTTAGAGTCACATAATTCACTTTAGCATGTTACATGCTTGCAGAAGACATGAGATTCAGGAGTCAGAGACAATAGATCATTACTTAAAGAAAAAGCAGGAGCCAGAGTATTATTTTGATGTTGGTCTTAGGCAACTGGGACTGCCATAATAATATACCATAGACTGGGTGGCTAGAACAACAGAAATTTATTCCTAACAGTTCCCAAGCCCGAGGATTCCAAGATCAAGGTGCCAGCCAATTTTGTTACCCAGTGAGGCTGGCAGAGGGCAGCATTCTCACCGTGTCTTCACGTGGAGGAGACAAAAGCTCTAGTCTCTCTTCTTTTTTCTACAGAAATATCAATCTCATGATGGGAGAGATAGATATTTATAGTCAGTCCTCCAAATCCATGGTTTCTGATCTGTGGATTCAACCAACTCTGGATCAGAAATATTTGGGGAAAAAATCCACAAAGCCCCAAAAGCAAAACTTGAATTTGCTATATTCTGAGTAATACATTGAATCCATACTAATGAAGTGATATGTAGGTAATTTTAAAGTATGTAGGAGGATGAGTACAGGTTATATGCAAACACTATGCCATTTTATATAAGAGACTTGAGCATCTTTGGATATTGGTATCCTCAGGGAATCCTGAAGCCAATTCCCAACAGATACTAAGAGACAACTGTATATCATAGTACATAAACTACATTTTCTTTCTCAGTGATTAGTACCACCATCCATCCAGTTTTCCGTAACAGTAACCCTCTTCCTTCACCCTCCACAGTTATTCTCCAAGACCAGTTCATTCTACCACTTAATGTAATGTAAATCCATCAACTTCTCTTAATTTCCACTGTCAACCCCTAATCCAATCCATCACTACCTTTGAACTCTTTATAAGACAGCATAATATTTGTTTTAACTAAATCCATTCTTGCTTTACTTCCAAATCTATTCTCAGTACAGTAGCCAGAGTGGATTTTATGAGGTTGTGACATTCCCCTGCTTAAAAATTTGGGTCATTTTCCTCCATGAAATTCCGTAATATTTCTCCATTGTGTTATGATAAATTCTAAAATTCTCAGCAGATTTTACAAGCTCTATACTGTTACTGTCTACAAATTCTACAAGTTTACCAGCCCTACACCATGTTAGGCTCACCTGCCTCTTATCTTCCCACTTTTCCTATCTTAATCTGTGTGCTTCAGCCCCAACACTTTTCTTTCTGTTTTCAGTGTCTTCCCAACAAAAGTACAGTGTATTCTTAAAGAGTCCATATTATGTGTCGATGCTTTCTGGCCTGAGAGAGACTATACATCTCTTTCACATCATAAGTTGAGTGCATGTTTGAAACTGTCCCACTGCTCACAAAATAAAATTAGCATAAGAAAACTGGCATTTTTGAAGGACAAAGTTAAAACCATTTTTCCTCTATAGTTTTAACAGAGTAAAAAAAAAAACAACAACACAAATAATGTCAAGTAGGAAATAAAGGAATTGAAAAATGAAAGCTTCCATATACATTCTACATTAAAACCAGATATTTATTTCTCTATGGTCTGAGTTTTTCAATATTGGTAATCTTGATATTTGGGCTGGATAATTCTTCGTTGTGAGTGACTGTCCTGTGCATGGTGGGAGATTTACCAGCAGCATCTCTGGTCTCAAACCACTAGATATAAATAAGCATTCCTAATTCTATCAGTTATGGCAAATAAAAATGTCCCCAACTTTGCTAAATGCTCTTGGGGGGACAAAATCTTCCCCAGTTGACAATGACTGATCTCCAACAGTGTCTCTCAAAATATGAATCATGGATGACCCACATCACCCTTGTTACTAGTTTTTAAAAGACTGAGATTCACCCAAGGTCTACTGAATTAGAACCTCTAATGATAGAGCCCCAAAATAATCACACAGCAACAGTGAAGAGCATTACCTCAAAAATTACACTGTGGTTGAGAGACTGTTATGATTTGTGTCCTTTTGCATTTGCTGAGGAGTGTTTTACTTCCAATCATGTGGTCAATTTTAGACTAAGTGTGATATGGTGTTGAGAAGAATTTATATTCTGTTGATTTGGAGTGTAGAGTTCTATAGATGTCGATTAGCTCTGCTTGGTCCAGAACTGAGTTCAAGTTCTGAATATCCTTGTTAATTTTCTGTCTCATTAATCTGTCTAATATTGAAAGTGGAGTGTTAAACTCTCCCACTATTATTGTGTGGCAATCTAAGTCTCTTTAGAGGTCTCTAAAAACTGCTTTATGAATCTAGGTGCTCCTGTATTGAGTGCATATATATTTAGGACAGTTAGCTCTTCTTGTTGCATTGATTCCTTTAACATTATGAATGCCCTTCTTTGTCTTTTTTGAACTTTGTTGGTTTAATTTTTTTTTCCTCTCCATTTGCTTGGGTAAATATTTCTCCATCACTTTATTTTGAGCCTATGTTTCCTGAATACAGCACACAGACCAGAATCTCTAGGACACAGACGAAACAGTGTTTACACGGAAATTTATACCACTAAATGCCCACAAAAGAAAGCTGGAAAAATCTAAAATTGACACCATAACTTCACAATTAAAAGAACTAGAGAAGGAAAAGCAAACAAATTCAAAGCTAGCAGAAGACAAGAAATAACTAATATCAGAGCAGAACTGAAGGAGATAGAGACATGAAAGACCCCAAAAAAAAAAAATCAATAATTCCAGGAGTTAGTTTTTTGAAATGATCAACAAAATAGATAGACTGCTACCCAGACTAATAAAGAAGAAGAGAGAAGAATCAAATAGACACAATAAAAAATGAGAAAGGGGTTATCACAACAGATCCCACAGAAATACGAACTATCATCAGACAATATTATAAACATCTCTATGCAAATAAACTAGAATATCTAGAAGAAATTGATAAATTCCTGTACACATACACCCCCCACCAAAGACTAAATCAGGAAGACGTTAAATCCCTGAATAGACCAATAACAAGATCTGAAATTGAGGCAGTAACTAATTGTCTACCAACCAAAAAAAGCCCAGGAGCACACGGATTCACAACCAAATTCTACCAGAGGCACAAAGAAGAGCTGCTACCATTCCTTCTGAAATTAATCCAAACAATAGAAAAAGAGAGACTCCTCCCTAGCTCATTTTATGAGACCAGCATCATCCTGATACCGAAACCTGGCAGAGACACAACAAAAAAGAAAATTTCAGGCCAATATCCCTGATGAACACTGATGAAAAAATCCTCAGTAAAACACTGGGTAACCAAATCCAGCAGCACATCAAAAAATTCATCTACCACGATCAAGTTGGCTTCATCCCTGGGATGCAAGGATGGTTCAACATATGAAAATCAATAAACATAATCCATCACATAAACAGAACCAATGACAAAAACCACATGATTATCTCAATAGATGCAGAAAAGGCCTTTGATAAAATTCAACACCCCTTCATGCCACAAACTCTCAATAAACTAGGTATTGATGAAACATATGTCAAAATAATAAGAGAGATTGATGGCAAACTCACAGCCAATATCATACTGAATGGACAAAATCTGGAAGTATTTTCTTTGAAAACTGGCACAAGACAAGGATGCCTTCTCTCACCACTCCTATTTAACATAATATTGGAAGTTCTGGCCAGGGCAACCAAGCAAGATAAAGAAAAAAAGGGGATCCAAATAGGAAAAGAGGAAGTCAAATTGTCTCTATTTGCAGATGACATAATTGCATATTTAGAAAACACCATTGTCTCAGCCCAAAATCTCCTTAACCTGATAAGCAACTTCAGCAAAGTTTCGGGATACAAAATAAATGTGCAAAAATCTCAAGCATTCCTATACACCAATAATAGAAAAACAGAGAGCCAAATCATGAGTGAACTCCCACTCACAATTACTACAAAAGAATAAAATACCTAGGAATACAACTAACAAGGGATGTGAATGACCTCTTCAAGGAGAACTACAAACCACTGCTCAAGGAAATAAGAGAGGACACAAACAAATGGAAACACCTTCCATGCTCATGGACAGGAAGAATCAATATCATGAAAATGGCCATAATGCCCAAAGCAACTTATAGATTCAATGCTATCCCTATCAAGTTACTGTTGTTTTTTCTAATTCTGTGAGAAAAGTCTACATTAAATTTCATATGGAACCAAAAGAGAGCCCATATAGCCAAGACAATCCCAACCAAAAAGAACAAAGCTAGAGGCATTATACTACCCGACTTCAAACTATACTACAAGGCTACAGTAACCAAAACAGCATGGTACTGATACTAAAACAGATATGTAGAACAATGGAACACAACAGAGGCCTCAGAAATAACACCACA
>CAUYNB010039743.1:0-10312 GCA_963574225.1 Lagothrix lagotricha
CCCCCCCCCCCCCTACCCCCCCCCCCCCCCCCCCCTGCAGAACTCTCCCCACACTATCCCGCTGAACCATCCCCCCTCCATTTTCATCCCCGAGGTGCCACCTTCACCATCCCGCCTGCTTTATTATCCCCGCACTCTCCCGCTGCAACATACCGCCTGCAGTATTCTCCCAGCACTATCCCGCTGCACCATCCCGCCTGCAGTATTCTCCTCGCACTATCCCCCTGCACCATCCCGCCTGCAGTATTCTCCCCGCACTATCCCGCTGCACCATCCCGCCTGCAGTATTCTCCCCACACTATCCCGCTGCACCATCCCGCCTGCAGTATTCTCCCCGCGCTGCCCGCTGCACCATCCCGCCTGCAGTATTCTCCCCGCACTATCCCGCTGCACCATCCCGCCTGCAGTATTCTCCCCGCACTATCCCGCTGCACCATCCCGCCTGCAGCATTTCTTCTTCTACATGCCCCCTACACTCTGGCTCCGCTACTCGCAGACACTGCCCCTCCTGCACTCCTGATGGTCCCATGTCCACCTCCCACGTTGTCCCAGCCTTTGGTGGTGGTGCTGCAGGCCGCCTGCTCCATGAGGAGGGCACTGCAGGGTGGTGCCTCATGCCAAGCCTTGGATAGAGTAGGGAGAGGACGACCCCGTTCTGACCTCCTGGCCGGCTGCCATGGTGGGGTGAGTCTGGGCAGCAGAAGACAGGAGCCTGGGGACTGGCTCTGGGGCACAGTCTGCCCGCCTCAGATCTGGGGAAATCCACTTTCCCAGCCCCATGTCCCTCCCATCTGCCTGTGCCTGGACTTCCGTGTTTCCCGTTCCTGCCTAGAGGCTGGGCCTTGGCATTCCAGTTTGTTATTCTGCAGCTGGCCGCTGGGCGGGCAGGAGAGGTGTGTTGTTGGAAGGAGACCCAGGCTGGGACCCAGCCAGGAAGCTGATCCCAGCTGGGCCTGGAGGGCAGGGCTCCCCAGGGGCCCCTGAGGGCATGGTGGAGGCTTTGCAGCTTCCCTTGGAGGCGGTCTTTCTGCCGCCCATGCCTCGTTTTTTCCTGGAAGCTCTCTTGGGTTAATCACTGTCCTCTGCTTGTCAGACCAGGCTTCTCGGTCTGAAGGAGGCTCCCTCGAGCTGGGCCTGGGTGGGGTATCCCACCCCTGCTTCCTCCCTCCCAGCCCGCCTGTGTTTGGGTGGACAGGTCCTCCTGATCTTCGCACCATAAACACCAATTTGCAGGGCCCCGAGAGCCAAATGACTGTTTACTGTGTGCTCTAGAGGCTCAAATAAAAAAAAATAAGAGAGAGAGACAGAAAGAGAGCAAGGAGTCAGCCTGGAGCTAAACAGCAATTAGCACCTTCTGCTGAGCTCCCGTCCTGCCGGGCAGGCGGGTGCTGGCTCCCAGGCTCCCAGGCTTCAGTGGGGCCCCTTCCGAGGGTGCCCCTGCTGCCAAGGGGGCTCACTTTTTCCATGGCATCCGCAGTGATGCAATCTTAGAATTACAGGAGGATGTTGGAGCCCTAGGAAGTGTCCCCATGCTCAGCTCCTCCTGGAAGCCCTCCCAGATAATCCCGAAGGCGGCCACTGACAGCAGCCCAGTTCTGCAGGAACACTGACTCGGTCCCCCAAACCTTGCAGGTTGTTCCAGGTCACACCCCTGGGACCCAGGGCTCCAGACCCACTCAGGACTCCGGCAGGGACCTGAGTGTCCTGTCCTGAGGCATCCATCCTGAGGGGTTCAGAGGCAGAAAGGGGGATCCATGAGGGGAGGAGACCGGGAAAGAGGGCTGAGCTGTCTAGGGGAGGGGCTGGGGCCTGTGAGGGGCAGTGGCACAGCTGTAGGGGAGAGGGAACTAGGGCCCATCCCAGGGCGAAGCCTGGGGCTGCTTCCGCCAGGACCCTTCCCAGACCCCAGGGCAGGTATGTCTTCTCATACCCCAGGGTGGGGCAGGGTGGGGCACATCCCCAGCTCAGTCCAGGCTGAGGGTCCGTGCTTGTCTTACCTGGGCCTGCAGCCCAGGGTGCTCCAACCTCCTCTACCCTCTGCTAGCAGCCTAGGAAGGGCAAGGTGCAGGTGGAAGGGCAGGGGCAGAGCCTGGCAGAGGGCAGGGGCAGGGGCAGAGCCTGGCAGAGGGCAGAAGGCTTTGGGCAGAGGGCAGAGGCTGGCTCAGCATCCCAGGGGTTCCCTCTCTGGCCCCCCGTGGACTTTCTCTCATGGTTTCTCACTCCAGGCTTCAGTGGAGGGCGGACAGTCCACCCACTGAGCTCCACCCTGGGCTTAGCGACCTGGGTCCCCCGCTCTACTGATGCCAGGCTCTGAGTGCATGGCCCTGACTGTAATTCCTGGTGCTATCTGCAGGGAAAAAGGCAAAGGTACCTACCCAGCTGAAACATCCTCGAGGGCCAGGCTAAAGGAAAACTCCGGGGAATGAGGCTACAGGGTCACCTTCTTGGGGGACTCGAGCCCAGGGCAGCCTTGCCAGGGCTCAGGGCTCAGGGCCTGACGATGTCTCAGACAATCCACCCCATATGCAGACAGGCATATCGAGGCCTGGATGGCAAGCTGAGCCTGACACCATCTCTGCAATGCCCTGGTCATTGGAGGGGGTGTCTGGGGTGTCGCACCCCCAAGTCCAAGCTTCTTTCTGCTTCAGGGGCGTCCACCAGGCCTCGCCTTCCCCCAGCAATATGCTTCTAGAAGGTTCCTTCTTGAGGACGACCCCAGGGACTCCGGGGAAGCCCTGAATTCCTTCCTGGCTGCTCAGCCTGTGTCCTGGAGTTCCCTGGAGGCCATGACAGACTCCACTCCAACCTGGGACAGGCCAGGGACCCCCTGAGCCGAGGCCATCTTTTGGACTGTGTCAACTCCCAAGGCAGCAGCTGCGCTCCCGGGAACTGACAGGCCCAGACCTTGGTCAGGGGTCCTGCCCTCTGCCCTCTCCTCTCCCACGCACTGGACGATGCTGATGCCAGGCCCACACAACGGGGGCTAGGCTGGGTGTGGAACCCAGTTGAGAGGGGAGGACCATCTCCACTGATGGGCCTCTCAGGCCCCCACCCACCCAGCAGGGCCCAGCGAGGACCCACGACGGAGCCGGGATAAGGGCCAGGGCCGGCAGGGCCCCGGGGCACACCCAGCCCAGGCTCAGCGCTGGGGACCCGCATCAGGCAGTCAGTAAGTGGGGCCTCACCCCTACCCCGTGTCAGGCATGGGGACCCAGAGCTGGCCTTGCACCTGCCTACAGCGGTCCCAGCGTCCTGGGGAGGCCAGGCTGGCTGGCGGCCTCCAGACTCCTCCTTGAAGGGAGGAAACTGAGGCCCCAGGATCCTGAAAGTAGGTGTCGGGAAAGGAGTGTCAGAGAGAGGGGGAGTGTGTGGGGGGTGCCCAAGGTTGGGGCCAGCCACACCCCTCCAGGACTTCAAAGCTCGGAGGGTGAGATGTGCTGGGGGCTGGGCCAGGCACCCTGGTGGGGTGGGGCCCCACCACCTCCGGGCCTTTTATATGGTTATTCCTGTCCTGTCTCAACTACCTGCGAACAGGCCCACCAGGCGCATTTCCTCCCTCTGCGGGCGGGTGGGCAGGATGGGCCGTAAACGCCCTGGGGGGTGGCTTCTGAGGCCGGCCGGGAGGCCTGCAGGCTCTGGGGGCTGGAGCTGGGGCTCCTGGGGTGATGCCCGCCCTTGGCAGGTGAGGGAGGACGTGCACCAGGCGCGGCAGCCCAGGCCGGCAGGCCCTTGGCTCACTGCCTTTTGCATAGAAGGGAAACGGAGGCCCAGGCATGGGCGGGGCTCGCTCCTAAGCAGGGTCAGTTGAAGGCTTTACCTCCCAGCCTCCCTCGCCTGTAAAGTGGGCTGTGTCGTATGGCCCCAGGGGCTGCAGACCAGCGCGTCCCCATTCCTCGGAGGCACATCCATGACCCCTTGTGGGGTCTGCCCTCTGTCTGTGCTAGGCCACAGTGGGGATGGGAACAGCTGACACCATCTTCACGGTGGTCCTTCACACCAGGCCTGCAAGGAAACCTTGGGCCCTGCACCCAGATACCCCCGAGTCTCCGGCAGGCTGTGTGTCCAGCACTGTCCCCTCTGGGCCTCTGCCGACCTCAGCGTCAAGCCCCTAGGTGGCCCTGGCTGGGATCTGGGTGTGGGCTCCCGCCCCGGCCTTCGCGGAGTCCTCAGGTCCCTGTAACCTGGCAGCTGTGCCCACGCTCTCGCACCCTCTGCCTGCCCGGTCGCCTCCCGAGTCCTTCATCTGCAATGCCCCCAGCACTGGGGCCCAGTAGGTGCCCGTTAGAGTGGCTCTGCCCTGGGTCCCGACTCAGAGACACTGTGTCCATGCGCAGGAGCTGACCGGGGCTCCTGTGGGGCGCCGCCCTCCCCTAAGGACTGACCCCTTATGGCTATTGCTCAGGAAGGCCTGGCGAGTTGAGCAGGCTTGGGGTGCCCCCACTGGAAGCGCCACGGGGGACAGGGGTCTGGCGCCCGTAGTCACTGGCTCCCCCTCAGGTAGACGGCAGCACAGCGGCCCCTGGGGCCACCTGGGAATTCCAGTGGCCCTGCCTGTGGAGGGTCAGGGTCGCCTGGAGCAGTGGGTGACCCGCCTGGGATGGGCCTCACAGTGCCAGCCACTGAAGCCGTGGCTGGGAGTGATATTGTAGTGCCCACCAGACCTCGGGGTGCATGGAGGCTGATGCAGGGTTTGGGGATACGAGGGGGAGGGCTGCTGGGCCTCCAGAGTCCTGGACCAGGTCCCTTCTCCTGTGGCCCTCACAAGCCCTGGCAGCTCTGTGCTCCCCGGGCTGGTTGCTCTGGAGAAGCACCCCCTCACCACAATCACCCCCGGCAGCCACACTTCAGCCCTCAGCCCCCCTGGGCCTGGCCTCCTTGACTGTCCTGGGGCGGGGCCTCTGCTTTATGAGGCTCTGCGTGGCTGTCGTGGACAGGGGCTTTGCAGTGGCCAGGCCTGGGCGGGAGTCCTGTGTAGCCAGCAGGGCTCTCTTGGCAGAGGGTGGTATGCTCTCCTGTTCCGTGGGTGCTGTGTGGCCTCGCTGCGCCCGCACTGTGAGGAGGCCCTGGGCATTGAGTGGGTGGACAGACCAGACTTGGGGCAGAGAGGAGCAGGGCCCTGGTGGGGGCCGGGCTGGACCCATAGCCTCAGGGAGGTGGATGGAGCACAGGACCATGGGGACCCGGGGAGTAGGTAGTTAGGGCAAAGGTTTGGGAAGGCCAGGCTTCCGGTGGACCTGTCACAAAAGCCAAGAGCAAGGACACTAGCTTGAAAATGGCACCCAGACAGAGCGACCAGGCCCGGTGTGGCCTAGAGAGGGTGTCCTGCTGGCCGGCCGTGTGGATGCCTTGGGGCCAGGGTGTGCGGAGGGAGGTCAGCAGCCCCTCAGGCCCCTCTGCCCAGCCTGAGCTGCATGCCCTGGCCCTGTGCCCTTGGGGGCTGGGATGGCAGGTGCTTCGCCTGGAGGGGTCCTGCCCCTGCCCAAGGCTGGCCCTTCTCTGGCTCTTGGGGCCTGGGGGTTGTGTTCCTATGGCCTCCAGGCCTAGGATGCTGGTTCACCTGCCCCACTCTTGGGGCCACTTTGATCCCCCTTCTTACCACAGGGCATCCGGGGGGATGGCCAGCCCCTCCTGTTCTCTGCAGGCCTGGCTCCCCACTGGAGGCATGCAAATGGCCTGAGCATGGAGGCTGTGCTGGGCCCAGCCCTCAAGCAGGTGCGCTGGCTGCTCCTGGCCTCCCTGCCTCCATGGCTTCTTCCCTTGGCATTCACTGCCCTGAGGGTCTGGCTGGGCATCCAGGCAGGGCCCAGAGGTGGGCACAGGGACCAGGCAGGCATGGGAGGGCAGAGAGTGGAGCAGAGATCCTGGGTGGGGCTGGGACGGGGAAGGAATGGCCTTGAGACAGCCCTGGGGCCCCTGCTGCCTGTTCCCAGAGGGGCACCTAGCACCGCTAGTGAGGCCATGTGAGGGCTCCCATGGGCGGGATGGCTCGCCTGTTCCAGGGGCTCTTTCTGCCTTCCTCAGCTGGGGAAAGGAGATGGGGTCCCACAGGCAGGGCCGCCCCTGTGCACAGCCCAGGAGGTGAGGATTCTGGAGGAACTCCTGATGGCCAGCCCCATTCCAAGGTCCTGCTGGGATCCAGCCGACCCCACATTTAGAGGCCACTGGCTACCAGGCCACTGTCTTCAGACCCAGAGCGTTGGGAGCACATCCGTAGCTGGTGCTGGGGTGTCAGCTGAGGGAGTACGGGCTCTGCGGGAGGGGAGATGGTGGGTGACCCGCTGCACTACTGACCCGCTGGGGGCTCGGCCAAGCCCCTTCCCTTAGGGCTGCCTACCTGGGGCCTCAGGTGCCTGCTGCTCTCCCCGTCAGAGGCCCTACCCCGTTCCAGGCCTTGGTGCCAATGGCCGTTCCCTCATTTCCTTGGCTTGGCTACCCTTATTCCTTCCCCGTGGACTTCCAGCTGTGGAGGTCCCCTGCTCATCATGGCCCCGGGGCCTCCCCCTACCCCAGACCCAGGCCCTGAGCCCCTGAGTGGGCATCTTCTCTACTCTCTCAACACCGTGCTGACCCACCACCAAAATCCAGCCTAGACCACAGCCTCACTGGCTTCTTCCTCTTTTTTCACTTTTCCCATTCTTTGAAACTCTCAAGCTATGATTAAATTTCTTTCATAGAAAGAAAAGAAAAAAAACCCAAAACACAACACATCTATTCATCTAACTCCAGTGGACAGTGGATATAGCAGCATCAGACAAAACATTACAACCAAAAACGCAGAATTTGAGGCAGAGGATGGCGGCGTCCCCTCTTCTGGGCTCTTGGGGCGCCCCGCCTGGTCGCGTCTCCTCCCGGCACCTTGAGGGTGGGAGCCGGTTCACAGTGGCAGAGGCTGAGGGGCGCTGGCCATGGGGAGGCCAGGGATATGGGCCGGTTGGGTTCCGCGGCCTCCCATTGATTCTGGATGCATCAGGAGAGACCAGGCCATTGGCTCCGGGAAAGCGGACCTTTGCTCCAGTCCTGCCACAGGGGCCGGGAAGGAGGCCAGCCCATCTCAGGGCTGTGGGACCTTCGCGAGCAGCACAGTGGGGGGTTGATACCCCCAAACCTCCCGAACAGCCCCCAAATGAGACCAACAGCTCTGGGCAGCCTGGGGGGGCTGGGCCCCTCTTTCTATCTTTCCCTTATGAGGGGCTGTGGACAGACGGAGGAAAGGGAGGGATGGGACCGGAGGCTTCGATCTCTCCTGTAGCTGGATGGAGTGCAGGTGGGGACACCCGAGGGCAGGGAGGAGCGGCCGGGCGGCTGCAAAGAAGGGGGCGCAGCTGAGCAGCACAGAGCCGGGCGGGACCTGGGGCGCAGCAGGCCGGCTCCCTGGGAGGAGGGCCCGCGGTGTGGGAGGCCGGGCAGGGCGGGCGTCTGTGAGAGGGCCTCGATCACTTGCCTCCACGAAGCCCCTGTCCTCTCCCAGGACTGAGCTTGGTCTTGGGGTTGGGGGCTGCGGGCGGACGCTGCAGGCTATCCCCCAGTAGGGCTCCTGGTCAGGTGGGTGGTCAAACCCCAGGCTGACGAAGGGGGGTACAGGCCTCCGCGCGCCAGAAGCATTCGAAAGCCAGGTGCTCGGAGAGGGGCCCTCGGATCTCAGAGGCACGGGCTGGGGACCCGACTCGCTTCATGGAACATTCCCGGCTCTGCACAGGGGTGGATGGAACCTTACGTGGGGTTGGGGAGAAGGGGGCTGGTGGGCTGAATTCTCTGCTCTGGAGCCCGGATTCCTGCAGTTCCCACGCCTTGGTCAAGAGGGCGGCTCCCAGGGAAGAGTCCCACCCGCGGAGGGAAGCTCCGCCCCCATCGGAGCCTTGTCCCAGAGCCCCACCCACAGGGAGGAGCCTATGCAGGCCACGCCCACCCAGAGTCACAGTCCGCGTGGAAGGGGCCTCGCCCTGGTCAGGGGAAGCTCTGCCCCATCCAGACAGGAGTCCCGCCCACCATGGAACACTGCTCACATGGAAGAGCTCCGCCCCCAGGGAGGAGCCTATCCCAGAGCCCCGCCCATCATAGAGCCCCGCCTCCAGAAGCCCCACCGGCAAGTAGAAGCCTACCTAGTGCCCCGCCCACCAAGAGCCACGCCCCAATGGGAGGTGCCTTGTCCCCGCGGGAGAAGCCGTGTTCCCCCCCAACCGGGAGAAGCCCTGACCCCAGGGAGAAGCCTATGCAGAGCCCCGCCCCATCCTGGAGCTCCACCTCCTTCAGGAGGAGCCCAGCCCGCAGGGAGGAGTACCGCCCCCAGGGAGGAGTGCCGTCCCCAGGGAGGAGTGCCGCCCCCAGAGAGGAGCCCTGTCCCAGGGAGGAGTGCCGCCCCCAGAGAGGAGTACCGCCCCCAGGGAGGAGTGCCGTCCCGAGGGAGGAGTGCCGCCCCCAGGGAGGAGTACCGCCCCCAGGGAGGAGTACCGCCCCCAGGGAGGAGCCTTGCCCCAGGCAGGAGTGCCGCCCCCAGGGAGGAGCCCTGCCCCAGGGGGAGGAGTGCCGCCCCCAGGGAGGAGCCTTGCCCCAGGCAGGAGTGCCGCCCCCAGGGAAGAGCCCTGCCCCAGGGGGAGGAGTGCCGCCCCCAGGAAGGAGCCCAGTCCCAGGGGGAGGAGTGCCGCCCTCAGGGAGGAGCCCTGCCCCAGGGAGGAGCCCTGCCCCAGGGAGGAATGCCGCCCCCAGGGAGGAGCCCTGCCCCAGGGAGGAATGCCGCCCCCAGGGAGGAGCCCTGCCCCAGGGAGGAATGCCGTCCTCAAGGAGGAGCCCTGCCCCAGGAAGGAGTGCCGCCCCCAGGGAGGAGTACTGCCCGGTCCCGTCTGGTGGGAGGCCGGCTCCACCCAGGGAAAAGCCCACCCCCAGGCAGGGCCCGCACGGTCCAGGGGGAGGCGCGGCCGGCGCCTACTTGCAGGTGTGCACGTCGTAGACGCGCGTGCACTCCTGGCAGCTGACGTAGCAGCACCAGTGGAACACGCAGCGGCACTTCTCTCGGCGCCGCTCCGCGCGCGCGTTGTGGCCGCGGCCGCAGCACAGCAGGTCACAGCCGTCGATGCCGTGCGAGCTGACGTTGCAGGTGCGGTCGCGCGTGCCGAAGGAGCCCGTCTCGGGGTTGGGCTCGCAGAAGTTGGGCGAGGCCTCGTAGTAGACCAGGTCGCGCTCCGTGGGCACCTTGAAGTAGGTGTAGCGCGGCCGCAGGGTCTCCACCCAGCCGCGGGACTCCCGGTGCTTCTCTACCACCATTTCCGAGGCGCTGTCGTACTTGTCCTTGAGGAAGTCGCCGATGGCGCGGAAGTCGGGCTGCGACCACCAGCACGTCTTCACCTCGCAGCTGCCCGACAGCCCGTGGCACTTGCACTTGAGGTGCATGTGGCTGGAGATGGCCTGCGGGGCACGCGCGGGAGCCAGCGTCAGGGGTGTGTTTCCCCGAGGAAACAGCGTTACACGTCGCCGGCAGCCCACCTGCTCCAGAAAGCCCCGGGCAGAGGGGGCAGACTCCCATACAGGGCCCCAGGGCCACCCCCTTCCTACGGTGCAGGTGCTGCTCCCTACTCCCTTGCCAGACCCAAGCCTTCCCCGGCCAGGGCCTGGGGGGCTCCCTTCTCCGCGTCTCCTAGCTGAGTACTTCTACACTGTCTAGGGTGGAGTGAAGGAAGGACTGAGCTGCAGCGTGGGATGCCATAAAGGAAGAGCCGCGCAAAGTGCAGGGATGCAGGGGCAAAGGTGCTCCTTCTGACCCTGAGGACGCAGGCACGCTGCCCAGAAGAGGCGTGTAGGCTGGGCGGAAAGGCAGGAGCGCTGAGCATGAGTAACGAGGAAGCTGGTCACTGTGTGGCGTTGCAGAAAAAGAGGCAGTGTTGGGACCTTTCCCCCTGCATCCCTGCTCTTTCATAATTTTGATACTGACTGCATTATTGAAATGATAGCATGTTGGCTATCCTGAGTTAAATCAAATTTAGTATTAATTTAGTATTAAAACTTGGCTGGGCATGCGGCTCATGCCTGCAATCCCAGCACTCTGGGGTGGATTACTTGAGGCGAAGCCCGTGTCTACTAAAAATACAAAAGTTAGCTGGGCGTGGTGGCAGGTGCCTGTGATCCCAGCTACTTGGGAGATAGAGGCAGGGGAATCACTTGAGCTAGGAGGCAGAGGTTGCAGTGAGCAGAGATTGTACCACTGCACTCCAGCCTGGGCTACAGGGCAAGAGTCCGTCTCAAACAAAACCAAACCAAAAATACTCTTTTTACCTGTTTACTCTTTAAATGTGGCTACTAGAAAATATATAATGATCTATGT
>CAUYNB010039748.1:0-24894 GCA_963574225.1 Lagothrix lagotricha
CCCCCCCCCCCCCCCCCCCCCACCCACCAGCCCTCGAGCACCACCACACCCCGCAACCCACTCCCGGACCCACTCTCCCACCACGACGCCCTTCCTATCTCACCAGGCCACGTGCACCTACACACCAGGCTATGTCCACACACCAGGCCACACCTACACACCAGGCCATGTCCATACACCAGGCCACACCTACACACCAGGCCACGTCCGCACACCAGGCCGCATCTATACACCAGGCCACGTCCACACACCAGGCCATACCTACACACCAGGCCATGTTCACACACCAGGCCACACTCACACACCAGGCCACACCCACACACCAGGCTGCGTCCACACACCAGGCCACACCTACACACCAGGCCACACCTACACACAAGGCCATGTCCACACACCAGGCCACACCTACACACCAGGCCATGTTCACACACCAGGCCACGTGCACCTACACACCAGGCCGCATCCACACACCAGGCCGCACCTACACACCAGGCCATGTCCACACACCAGGCTGCATCCACACACCAGGCCACGTCCACACACCAGGCCACGTCCACACACCAGGCCGCACCTACACACCAGGCCATGTCCACACACCAGGCTATGTCCACACACCAGGCCGCACCTACACACCAGGTAGGGGACTGAATTTGGCCCAGGGGTGGTAGTTTGCAGCCCTCCCAGCAGGTGAGGGTGCTTGTAGAGTGAGTGAGAAGCGGTAGCGGTCAGGCCCTGTGCAGAGTTCTCTACCCTGAGCATCTGGCGTGGCCATCAGCATGGCTCCAGGAAGTAAACTGAGGCCAAGGGAAGTCCCTTGGCTGAGCCCAGATGGTCCAGATCAGGGGTGTCCAATCTTTTGGCTTCCCTGGGCCACATTGGGAGGATTGTCTTGGGCCACACATAAAATCCACTGATAACTCATGAGCTTAACAGAAAATCTCATCATGTCTTAAGAAAAGTAAAGTTTAAGAATTTGTGTTGGGCTGCATTCAAAGCCATCCCGGGCCCCATGTTGGACAAGCTTGGTCTAGATCATTAGGAGGCCTCTCAGAGTCACCAGGGTGAGAGGGAACTGGAGCTGAGGCTGTGTGGATGGGTGGGGAGAAGGGGCCAGGTCTAGAGCTGGGCGGACGCATGTGGGGCTGAGGAGGGAGGAGGGTTAGGACTCATTGCTTCCGGTGATGGCTCCTGAGGGCCAGGGGAGGAGGACCTTGTTTGAGGTGCCTGTGGGCATTGGATGACGAGGCTAGATGAGTCAGGCTAGAAAGGCGTGAGGGTCTTCACCCTACAGGGCAGGCTCTGGGAGAGGTCAGTGGGCTCCGTCCCCTGCCAGCACTGGGGACTGGAAGACCTGCCTGGGAGGAGGCCAACAGAGAGTGCCTCCCTACCTCCAGGAGGGACGACCGGGGGATGTGCTCTCTGGGTTTGCCACTGGTGCAGGCTTCAGGTCGACTGCTTCCGAGGATTAGCCAAGAGGGAAGGAGAGGGTGTAGGTGTGGGTGCTCTTGCACTGTGGTGGGTCGGGAGAGACAGAGGTGCTGGGGACTCAGGGAAGGGTTTTCCTTGATTCAGATTCACCATTCATTCAGCAGCAGTTGAGTGTCTCTGGGAGCGTAGGGTCTGGAGGTAAGATGGTGACGAGGTGGGAGACTTGGGCCACCTGGGGTTGGGAGGGAGGAACCAGAAGAGCAGGCGCCTGGCGGCTGGGGGGACTGACCTGCGTGGCAGTGTGGGCCCCACCCACGGGCCTCAGCTGCTGAAGGTGGCCGCTGAGTGGTCTCCTGGGAGAAGGGGGCCTGAGGCTTGTCAGGAGCAGTGAAGGTGCGAAGTGACTCACCAGAATGCTGGGGGAGTTGAATGGGGAACATGAGGGTTCCAGGGGCCGGTAGCGACACAGCACAATGCCTGACCCCAGTCTGTGCTGGCATGCCCCGTCTTCCTGGGCCCGCCACTCACATGCGGCAGCTGAGCAGCTCGATCTGTGCGGGGCTTGATCCGGGCTGTGGGTTCACAGTAGGACAAAGGTGGGCGCCCGGCAGGGTGCGAAGGGGCTGTTGAAGAAGTGGCTGATGGCCCACCTGGCATCTCTGTCCCTTCAGCCAGTGTGTGCAAACCACCTGCTCCCTGCCAGGCAGTGCGTCAGGTGCTGGGGCTGTGACAGTGGGCAAGTCCCTGCCCGGGAGCAGAAATACTCACCTAGCCAGGCAGGGACGATGGGAGGGACGGTGGGAGAGCCGGAGCTGCATGGGAGGGAGTGCGGCCGGGCAGGTCTTCCCGAGTTGCTGATGCCCTGTTGAAGAAACTGAGCGCCTGTGTGAAGAGCAGGCCCAGCTGTTCCAGGCAGGGGAACTGCAGGCTGTGCCCCGGGGACGAGGCCAGTGTGGTCAGGGGACAGAATGAGGCCCACGTGGCTGGTGGCAGGCAGAGGAGACGGTGCAGTGTGAGGGCTGAGTGATGGGAGCAGAGTGGGCTCATCCCAGGAGCGGAGGAAGCTGCCAAAGCTGGGATGTGCCATCTGATGGACGCCCCTTCACGGCAGGTGGCGAGGGAGTGTCGGGATGGTGGTGGGGTGGCAGCTGGCACAGGGACTTCATGATGAGGGTGGAGGAATGTCAGGGGTGGAGGGGCAGCCGGGTGGTGGAGGGAGGCACCCAGCGTGGCACGGTGAGGAAGGGCCGTGGAAGAGGACAGAACCCACAGAGTCAGTGCTGAGGAGGGAAAGCAGAGGATGAGGCCACTCAGGTTTTCTGTGGTGACGGTGCCTTATGTTTTTATCGGAGTGTAATATTCACATAGAAAAGCACAGTTCCCAGGGTCCCAAGAGAGCTTGAACCAGGCCACTATGGACACAGTGGCCACTCGTCACCACCAGCCTTCCCACGGGGAGATCAGGAGCAGTTAGGCTGAGGGAAGAGCTGAATAGTACTTGTGTCTTGAAACGTGTCTAAGACGCGTGTGAGAAATGCAGGTAAGGTGGAGTGTGAGCATTGGCACCTGCAATCCCAGCACTTTGGGAGGCTGAGGCGGGAGGATCACTTGAGCCCAGGAATTCAAGAGCAGCGTGGGCAATATAACGAGGCCTCATCTCTATGAAAAATTTAAAAATTAGCTGGGCATGGTGGCACATGACCGTAGTCCCAACTACCTGGGAGGCTGAGGTGGGAGGATCAGGTGAGCCTAGGAGGTTGAGGCTGCAGTGACCGTGATCATGCAGCTGCACTCCAGCCTGGGCAACAGAGTGAGGCCCTTTCTCAAAAAAAAAAAAAGAAAAGAAAAAAGAAACGTAGGCGGAATTTGCACAGGAGGTGAAGTAGAGTACTTCAGAGCCCGGAGGAGACTTCTGGGGCCTGGCTGGAGTTTGAAGCCTTGGAGCCGGAAAAGGGGCCGGGAGGGGCGGGGCATGGGCCCGGCCAGAGGAGGATGTCCAGCGCTGGGAACTCCAGCCCCGCTGCCCGGAAGACCCCAGTGACCAGCCCTGTAACCACCTCAGGGGGTCCTGACAGGCCTGCCCCCTAAAGGGAGCAAGGAGTCTTCTCTGTGGGCCTGGAGGAACTGCAGGCAGCCCCGCTCTGCTGTTAGGAGGCTCGCTCTGAGCAGCAGTCCCCACCTATAGGCCTTAATTCACTCCTTGAACCCGAACCCGGGGGCTAAAACCTGAGACTGCCCGAAAGCTCCGGGGGCAGGCTTCCACGTGCAACTGTCATCCTGCTTGTGCATCTTCTCAGCCCAGTGGCCTGCAGCATGGAGAAGGGGTGTCTCTGGTGGGGGTGTCTGTCCCTGGCTGCTATGCACCAGGGCCTCATGCTCTACGCATTTGGGGCCCAGAATTGCACAGAGCCACTGGAGTCCCCAAGCCCTTCCCAGAAGAGCTGACTAGGACTCTAGCCGATTAGAGGACAGGGGACAATAGCCCTGGCTGGGAGGACAGCGTCTGCCCATAAAGCCGCACGTTTGCTGTTCTGTTGTTTGCTCGAGGACCCAGCCAGGGAAGCTTCCCGGGAGCCGGGAGCCATCTCCCCATGCCCCGAGTGGCACTTGTCGGCTGTCTGGAGACAGGCAGCTCTCACCGAGGCGGTGCAGACGCGGGCCTGGCGCCCCGTGGCTGCACTGAGCCATCATGCTGTATGCCCGGAAAGTGGGGCTGGCAGCAGCAGGAAAGGGCTGCAGCTCCTGGCTGCCACCAGCACCCTGACCCTGGGGCTCTTCCACGGAGCCACGCCTCGGGTGGAGGGTGGCCTGGGAGGGGCCTGCAGCTAAGCCAGGCCCCATGGTGAGCCCAGAAGTTCTTTGGAGCCAAAGCACAGATACACTGACCTCCAGGCAGCCGGATCGGCTCAGACTCTGGTCCCTGCAGTCATTTGCATTAATAGAAAGGCGCCAGGGGACAGACATGGCCAAAAGCAACAACAGTTGCCAAAAAGGAGGGTCTGGGTTTGGTTTGGATCTGTTTTGTATTCAGATGTCCCAGGAGCCTAACCCAGAGGAAGTGGAGACTGCTTCACTTACTGCACATCTGCCTGCCCGGGCCAGGCACTGTTCTAGGAGCCGGGGACACAGAGGTGGAGACAGAAACAAACCGATAACTGTGTACTGTATTCGCGGCAGGTGGGGACAAGTGCCCAGGACCCAGGGACGGAGGGTGATGTCGGCAGCAGGACAGTCAGGGAGGGCTTCTTGGATGAGGTGGCATTTGAGTAAAATACAGACCTGTACCCTGTCTGTGATCCTATCCCACCTCACCCGTCAACCTTCCCCTCCCACCTGACTCCCCTGCACTTCCCTCTTTAGAGGGATCACAGAGCACAGCCCGCATGGAACTCCCTTCTCCCCCTCAGCTTCCCACCACGCCAGCTGGGTCGGGAGATGGAACAGTCCTGCTCTGGAAAGACTTCACGTCTTGCTGACACTGCTAGAGTCAGGGATTCATGAAGCCAAGGGAGTAAGAATGGCCACAAAGTGACATACTATTTCTTCCGGGAGCGTCAGCCTCCAGCGCCTCAGCTTCCGGAACTGAGCCCGGACTGAGCCCGCGGGCGCACTGACTTCTCTCCTCCCTCCCTGGCTGTGCAGGTCCCGCCTGACTGCCCCGCTGATGCCTCTGCAGTCCGCCGAGCACCCAGAATGGAATGAGTCTATGCACTCCCTCCGGATCAGTGTGGGGGGCCTTCCTGTGCTGGCGTCCATGACCAAGGCTGCAGACCCCCGCTTCCGCCTCCGCTGGAAGGTGATCTTGCTATTCGTGGGGGCCGCCATCCTCTGGCTGCTCTGCTCCCACCGCCCGGCCCCCGGCAGGCCCCCCACCCACAACGCACATAACTGGAGGCTCAGCCGGGCGCCCGCCAACTGGTACAATGACACCTACCCCCTCTCCCCGCCACAAAGGACGCCGGCTGGGATTCGGTACCGAATCGCACTTATCGCCGACCTGGACACACAGTCAAGGGCCCCAGAGGAGAATACCTGGTTCAGTTACCTGAAAAAGGGCCACCTGACCCTGTCAGACAGTGGGGACAGGGTGGCCGTGGAGTGGGACAAAGACCACGGGGTCCTGGAGTCCCACCTGGCGGAGAAGGGGAGAGGCATGGAGCTCTCTGACCTGATCGTGTTCAATGGGAAGCTCTACTCCGTGGATGACCGGACGGGGGTCGTCTACCAGATCGAAGGCAGCAAAGCCGTGCCCTGGGTGATTCTGTCTGACGGCGATGGTACCGTGGAGAAAGGTAACTGGACCCCAAGGGCTTATGGAGGTGTGGGTGAGTGTGGGGGCGCGGGGCCTGGCTGGCAAATGCAGGCAAGGGTAAAGAATTCACACGCCCAGAAGGCAGCGACCTGGTGGGAGAACACGTCTGCCTCCTGCTCTGACCTGCAGCCCCCTGACCCCTAGCCGGGGGGGCGGCCTCTGTCACTTCACACTGAGCAGATTCTGGGCATGAGAGCTTATCACTAGAGGCCTGCGGGACAAGTGGGGATCTTTCCTGCATGTTTTTTGGCTGCATCGAGGCTGCCTTGAGAACCTCTGGGAACACAGCCCTTTTTACACCTTCAGAGCTTCTCAGGAGCATGCTGGGATGTACCTCGAAAGCCATGGGTCAGATGGTTCTCACGTAAAACCTAGACTTTGGTTTCATGTTACTGAAGGGCGGACTCCTGCTGCCCAGCCCTCCTCTCCCTGCAGCCCAGCAGGGTGGGGCATGTGAGCTGCGGCCACTCCCATGCAGTGCAGCCTGAGTCCAGCCTTTTTGTTCACCAGAAAGGAGGTGCTGCTTCTGCAGGGCAGGGACAGGCTCCAGGGAGCCATGGTGGCCAGTGTCATCCTCCAGGGAGGGGCCGGGAGGCACCAAGGACGCTGGCAGAGGAGCTGCACATGTTCCATTTGTCTGGGCTGGCAGTGGATCCCTGCCTTCTAGAAAGCTAGATGCCACCGCAGGCTCTCTCGGGTCACGGAGGAACTGTACACACAACTCCTGCCGGCCAAGCCCTCCCACACCCAGTGATAAAAGCTTCAGTGTTTGCGCAGGGCTGGGCAGGGGACAGACCTCACCTGAGGAAGCAGAGAAAGTGTTGGTCGCCTGCTTCCTGCCTCGCACTTTCGGGTTTCAGGCAACCCTGGCGTAGTTCTGTCCTTCCCTTGGGTAGGGAAGAAAGCGGGGTCAAGGGAACTTTGGGGTTGGGCTGTGCTCAGGTCATCCGGGCGGGGTGGAAGACCCAGGGGGTGGAGAGCATCTCATGGCACAAGGGACCAGGAGACAGCAGGTCCCTCCAGGGCCCTGCACAGAAGCTGCTGTGGTCTCAGGCGGTTGAGGGGCACAGCTCCAGCTCTCAGGGCAAGAGGCTGGCAGAATTTAGGAAAAGCAAACGGAAGTGAGCACACCAGCCTCTAGGGATGGTAAGAATCCTCTGGAGGAACACAAGCTCCACACAGCCTGAACTGGGTGGAGCCTTCAAAGTCAGGCTGACTTTAAATAAATCAGTTTAAGACAAAGCAAAAACAGCTTCTGAACAAATACACTGAAAGGAAGACTGGGAGCCCCAACGCCGAGCCCCTCTGCAGCCGCTGGTGTTAGAGTGATGCTCCGTCAGAGCTCAGGTGCGGTCGAGGGCGCGCACACACTCCCCGGGACACACGTGCGCCTTCGGAGTGCTGCACTTCTCAGCTTTTCTATCCTTGAAGGATCGTCTTGAGGTTAGGGGTTACGGCTTGAGCAGGGAGTTGGGGATCAGAGGAGACTTGAAAGTGGTGGCTGGACCCTCAGGAGCTGAGAGGAGGGCAGGAGGAGGCGCGGGGCCTCAGGAGCTGCTCTGCTTGGCCAGGCTTCAAGGCCGAGTGGCTGGCGGTGAAGGACGAGCGTCTGTACGTGGGCGGCCTGGGCAAGGAGTGGACGACCACCACGGGTGATGTGCTGAACGAGAACCCGGAGTGGGTGAAGGTGGTGGGCTACAAGGGTAGCGTGGACCACGAGAACTGGGTGTCCAACTACAATGCTCTGCGGGCCGCTGCCGGCATCCGGCCACCAGGTAAGAGTCACCCAGCACCACAGTATGGCTTCCGCAGCCCCTCGCTGGGAACCTGCTTCCCGCCTGCATTTGCCTCCAGGATCCTTTTTTTTTCTTTTTTTGACAAAGTCTTGCTCTGTCACCCAGGCCGGAGTGCAGTGGTGCAATCTGTTCACTGCAACCTCCACCTCCTGGGTTCAAGTGATTCTCCTGCCTCAGCCTCCCCAGTAGCTGGGACTACAGGTGTGCGCCACCATGCCCAGCTAATTTTTGCATTTTTAGTAGAGATGGCACTTTACCATGTTGTCTAGGATGGTCTCCAACGCCTGACCTCAGGTGATCTGGTGATCCACCCACCTCGGCCTCCCAAAATGCTGGGATTACAGGCAGGAGCCACCGTGCCCGGCCTCCCAGGCCTGTTTTTTGCTTGATTTTAGTGATTTTGGTTGCCTGTGATGGTGGCTCCCCTCAGGCCAGTGGATTCAGGGGCCAAGCAAGCCGTTTTCTCTTTCCTGCCCCACCTGCCCCACTCGCAGCTGGCCTCCTGGCATCCCAGCCTGTGGCCCTGTTGTCTGCACAGGGGCTGGTTCTGGGGGTCAGGCCCTGTCCCCACCCCTGGTGCTGGGCTGTGGTGTGCACACCAACACAGGGCTGGCAGCACTGTGGCCTCCCCTTTCTTGGGATGGAGCAGGCCTCAGGTGCCTGAGGCTCAGGAGGAAGTGACTGAGTGCACGCCGTGGGCCCAGGCGCTGTCTCCTCTTCCTCGCAGCCGCAAGGCAGCCTCCCCGCCCAATCCCTCCCATGCAGTGCGGGTGTCTTCCTTTTCCTTGGGCTCCTCTGGATCAGCATCAAGGAGGCTGCGTTGAGCGAGAGCCCTGATGCAGCTCACAGGCAGCTCTCAGGGGACGGGAGGGGGTGCTGCAAGTTCCCTGCGTGGAATAACGGAGGACACAGAAGCCTGGAGAGCTGGGGAGGAGGCTGCTGTGGGCTGGTGGGCCCTGGCGGTCACAGCCCCGTGCTTGCTGCGCATGGTCTGATGGCGTGGGGCTGGGCGCACCAGGCCACGTGCGTGTCTGACCCGCGGTCACCCGGTCCCCAGGCTACCTCATCCACGAGTCTGCCTGCTGGAGCGACACGCTGCAGCGCTGGTTCTTCCTGCCACGCCGCGCCAGCCAAGAGCGGTACAGCGAGAAGGACGATGAGCGCAAGGGTGCCAACCTGCTGCTGAGCGCCTCCCCCGACTTCAGCGACATCGCCGTGAGCCACGTCGGGGAGGTGGTCCCCACTCACGGCTTCTCGTCCTTCAAGTTCATCCCCAACACCGACGACCAGATCATCGTGGCCCTCAAGTCCGAGGAGGACAGCGGCAGAGTGGCCACCTACATCATGGCCTTCACGCTGGACGGGCGCTTCCTCCTGCCAGAGACCAAGATTGGAAGCGTGAAGTACGAAGGCATCGAGTTCATTTAGCTCAAAACAGGGAGACGTTGAGCAAGACCATCAGGACTCAGCTTTTATAAAAACCAGAGGAGTGCACTTTTGTTTTGATTTGTGCTCTTTGGAACTGTGCCTGGGTTGGAGACCTGGACGGGGGAGCCGGGTCCCGGGCTGGGCAGGGGCGCATCTGAACACCCCATGCTGCCCTCTGGTGGTGAGATTGGTCACTTCAGGCATTGAGTCAAAGCCTGCGGAAGTGGCCGGGCCCTCTCCCATCCGACCTCCTTTGTTTTCTATGTTCTTTTGTTCAGTAAATATCCCTGGAGCTTCTACCATATGTCAAGCACTGTGCCTCACCCCAAGAACACAGTGAGCATGAGGTGGACCTGCCTGCTGGGTACCCCCAGGTCACACCCTTTTCTTCCTCCTCTGAGCCTGGGGCATCATGTCCACCCCTGCAGATCCTTGGAAGAGAAAATGTTTACGTTGCAGGGCATCGCATGGCCACGAGTGAGCGAGGGCAGGCCCCTGGGGACGCATCTCCCACAGCTGCACAGAGCAGGCCTCAGATAAATCCATCTCCACTTCATCTGGCCAGTGACTGCTTTCTCCCTTCGGGAGAATTCTGTGGCCGTGTAGCACTTTGAAGTTTTAATGATTAACCTGTTTTCACTGAAGCAGTTTCCTTTCTTATAAAGCGGAATCACCACATCTTATCACGCAGAGCGAAGTCCTGTGGCTGCCCAGCCCGCTGCAGCCGCAGAGGAGATTAGCAGGACGCAGTGACAGTTGGTGAACCAAGCCTCAGGTTTCAGAGTTCTTGGCCAGCGGATACAAAGATCAAATGTTGCCTTTTCCCCAGCAACTGTCAGAAATCGTCAGGCCTTCCAGGACTTTTATGAGTGACTTGAATTTTTTATTCCCTGCCACAGGGTTTCTGACTTGGCTTCAGGTGATCTGTGGCCCCAGGGCTCCTTTGTCCTGGGGAGGGTCTGTGAATGAGGCCTGTCACTTCCCTGGGGTTCTTTCCATGGCCTTTGTTTCTCCTCTTCCAGTGGGAGTTTTGCAGCCTCTTCTCTGTGGAAACTTCACATGCGCGTTGGCCAGGCCTCGGCCACTGCTGGCTTCCTGGCACTCCGGGGCAAAGGCAGAGTGGGAGCTGAGACCGAGGTCAGGCGCGACCCAGGCTGAGAAGGGCGTTCCCATCATCTCAGTGCTCTCGCACAGCACTACCTCACCCCGACCCCCACCCTCACCCCGAACCCCACCCCTAGTCATCAGAGGGGCCATGCTGGGCGGGAGGGCGCGGCTCTGGCTGCCCCATGCCGGTCCCCCACAAACCTCTTCCCTTTCGAAACTCAAGCACAGCTGTGAGGAGGGCAGCCAGGAGGGACCCCTCTCGAGCTGGTTGTCTGTTTCCCTCGCTATGTCATAAGTAGCGGAGAAAGCGAAGGAAGTAAACGCCGAATGTGACACGTTTCCGAAGAGCTGAGCTCTCACCAGACGTAGCTTGGAAGCCCCAAGTCTGTCCTGACTTTGCCTGGCTGTGTCTCTGACCTGCCTCCTTGATCATTGTCCTTGACGTCCAGGCTGGGTCATGTAAAATGGAGATGCAATCGGGAAGGTTGGGGGACTTGAGACCTTGCTGAGGCATTCATGTCAGCGCCTGAGCCACAGCCCAGGTGCCCGGGAGCAGCCTCTTCACACAGGCAGTGATTTGCCATTACTCTAAAGCTCACCTTTTTCTTTCCCTCTCTGTTGGCTGCTGTCAGCATAATGATTGTGTTCCTTCCCTACGGGATCCATCAGTTTTGTAAACAATAAAGCGTCTGAGGGAGTGTAGTTCTCTGTCACCCTGTCTGTGCTGGCTGTTTGCGGAGGTGCAGGATGTCCGGGGTGCACACGGGGGTCACCCGCCAGGGGAGCCCTTCTAGAAACTGCGTCCTCCAGTCTCAAGCAAAAGCATGAGTGCTGTGGTCAGAAAGGGAGGGTCTGAAGGCACTGCAAGCCCAGTCCTGGCTCGGTCCCCTTCCAGCCACACATCCGTAGACAAATGGCCTAACTTTCCTGTGCTCCAGCATCCTCGTCTGCAAAAGGAAGCTAATCGCAGAGCCCATCCCGGGGCTGCAGTGAATGGTAAGTGACTGGGCGCACGCAAGGGTCTCAGAACGTTACCCGATGCGTGGTGGGCACCCAGTCTCCCGTTTTCTTGCTGCTCATCCCCAGGGAGCCCTCTGGAAGACGTGGTAAGGAGGCGCACAGGTGAGAGGTTGGGCTGAGCTGGTGTCTTTAGTGTGTCTGGTGAATCCACATGAGCAGAGGCGGTCCCTCCAGGGGACATGTGGGAGAATCCTCATCACTGGAACTGCAAGCGCCAGGAAGGTAGGCACTGGCCAAGAAAGAGAACTCAACTGGAGACAGGACGGGGCAGCCAGAGAGGGAAAGAAGACCAGGAGAGCGGAATCAGAAAGGCCAAGTGCGCCCACTCAGCCTCTTACCCTTCAAACCCACTCTCCTACCCCACCTCCTGTCCTGACCCAGTGAACCTCCTCAGTGCCCTCTGGGATGGCTCCTGGGGAGTCCCTGGCTCCCTCTGGCACTTGCCTCTCAAGGCAGCCCCTCCGGCACCACTCCAGTGTCTGGGCCGATTCCCCCTTCCCTGGTCCCTTCTGGCCTGGGACTGTGACAGCTCCACTGTCCACAGCTCCAGATGCCATAGCTGGCCCTTGTGCAGCCCCCACGCGCTGCTCGCTCAGCCCTGGTAAACAGTTCCCTTCACTGAAGCCTCCTTCAATGATCCTCATTCGGGTGCCGTGTGTTCCTGCTGGGAGCCTGACCGAGACAGCCCTGCAGGAGGAGGCCTCTCCAGAACACAGGTGCCGCAGCAAGGATCCACGGGAGAGCCGTTCCAGGAGAACCCAGGGCACATCAGCCGAGGCGGGGCAGGGGTGAGGAACTGCACGTAAGCTCTTGACTGTCTCTTTAAGAAGCCGTGACATGCGGGACTCAGGGATAGCAGCTGCCTGCTCCACACTCATGTCCAGCATGCAACTCATCCGACTGGATGAGAAACCAAGATTCAGTTTCTTTCATTCCACGTGTTCGTCCTGTCTTCCAGTATGCTTTTTTTTTTTTTTTTGAGACAGAGTCTTGTTTTGTTTCCCAGGCTGGAGTGCAGTGACACGATCTCAGCTCACTGCAGCCTCCGCCTCCCAGGTTCAAGCAATTCTGCCTCTACCTCCCAAGTAGCTGGGATTACAGGCATGTGACACCACACCCAGCTAATTTTTGTATTTTTAGTAGAAGCAGGGTTTCACCACGTTGGCCAGGCTGGTCTCAAACTCCTGATCTCAAATGATCCGCCCGCCTTGGCCTCCCAAAGTGCTGGGATTAGAAGCATGAGCCACCACCCCAGCCCCAGTACACTTTAAATTGATTAATCTCAAGTAAGTTATCCCTTCACACTGTTAAGATAGTTAAATAAAGCAAAAATAAAATACCTTCACACAAAACCGCAGACCCAGATGGCTTCACTGGTGAATTGTACCAAACACGTTAAGAGAGAAATAACACCAAACCCGCACGAAACCTTCCGTGATTCCGGGAGTTGGCAACACTTTTCCCACCCATTTTATGTGGACACCACCATACTGATATCAAAACCAGACAAATACCTTCCAAAAAAAGTACAGACCAGTATCCCTCATAACATAGATGCAAAAATCCTTAGCACAGATTATCAAGCCCAATTCATCAATAATTAAAGATTAGAATGTTACTGGAAGGGGGTCCCAACCCAGATCACCAAGAGAGCGTTCTTGGGTCTCACACAAGAAAGAATTCCGGGCGAGTCCATGGAATAAAGTGACAGGAAGTTTACTAGGAAAGTAAAGGAATAAAGAATGGCAACTCCAAGGCAGAGCGGCCCAGGGCTGCTGGTGGTCCCTTTTTGTGTTTTATGGTTATTTCTTCATTATATGCTGAACAAGGGATGGACTGTTCATGTCTCCCCTCTTTAGACCATGTAGGGTAACTTGCCGACATTGCCCTGGCCTTTGTCAAGGCACTTGCAGGAGTGTAGCAGTGAGGACAGCCTGAAGTCACCCTCGTGGCCATCTTGGTTTTGGTGGGTTTTAGCCAGCTTCCTTAACTGCAGCCCGTTTTATCAGCAAGGTATGACCTGTATCTTGTGCCGACCTCCTGTCTCATCCTGTGGCCAAGAATGCCTTCACCTCCTGGGAATGCAGCCCAGCAGGTGTCAGCCTTGCTTTACCCCGCTCCAATTCAAGATGGAGTCACTCTGGTTCAGACACCCCTGACAAGAATACCTCACAATAAATGTGATTTATCCTAGGAATGCAGGTTTAGTTCAATATTCTGAAATCAATCAATGAAATAATATTTTATATTAAGACTAAAAAGGGGCCAGGTGTGATGACTCACACCTGTAATCCCAGCACTTTGGGAGGCTAAGGTGGGTGGATCATTTGAGGTCAGGAGTTTGAGACCAGCCTGGCCAACATGGTGAAACCCCATCTCCACTAAAAACACAAAAAATTAGCTGGGCGTGGTGGCGCATGCCTGTAGTCCCAGCTACTTGGGAGGCTGAGGCAGGAAAATCACTTGAACCCAGGAGGCAGAGGTTGCAGTTTACCGAGATCATGCCATGGCTCTCCAGCCTGGGCGACAGAATGAGACTCCATCTCAAAAAAAAAAAAAAACCTAAAACGGGGAAAAAGCATGATAATCTCAAAAGATACAGAAAAAGCATTTGACAGAATCTAACACCCATTCATCCAATTCAAAACAAAAGGCAAAAAAAACCCTTAGGGAATGTCCTTAACCCATGAAAGGCACCTGTGAGAAATCCACAGCTAAGTCAGACACTGAATGCTCTCCCCTTGAGGGACAATGCAAGAGTGTCTGTTTTCAGTACTTTTTTTGCCACCATTTTTTCTTTTGAAATAAGATTTTGAACCACATAGAAGTTGCAAAAATACAGTAGGTCCTGTGAAAGGAAGATGAAAACCCCAATTCAATCTGCCTAAAGGGGGGAAGAAAAGGAAGCTGAGAGCTGAGCCATGCCTTGGCTTTTGTTCTGAAGCAGACAGCGACATCACTTTTATTCCTCATCCTATTGGTGCAATTAGGCAAAAGAAAAAAAAAGAAAGTTGTTCAGATTTGAAAAGGAATAAAACTGTCTTTATTTGCCAATGACAAGACTGACTAGCTAGGCAAGCCTAAGAAATCTTCAAAAAATACAAGGCTGGGCACGGTGGCTTTCGTCTGTAACCCCAGCACTTTGGGAGACTGAGCAAGGGAATCACTTGAGCCCAGGAGTTTAAGACCAGCCTGGGCAACATAGCAACACCCAGTGTCTACGAAAAGATGTAAAGATTAGCTGGAGGTGGTCGAGTATGCCTGTGGTCCCCGATACATGGGAGGCTGAGGTGGGAGGATCACTTGAGTCCAGGAGGTTGGGGCTGCAGTTAGCAGTGTTTGTACCACTGCACTCCAGCCTGGGTGACAGAGCAAGACTTGGTCTCAAAAAAAAACCCAAAATTACATATACTAAATATATTAATATGGTACATGTAATATATTAATATTTAATATATTAATTCCACATACAAAATTTAACTTTATTATAACTTCAGTGAACAACTAGAAAGTGAAAAATTCTAAACATTGTCAATTACAATAGCACCAAAAATCAGGAAATAGCTAGATATAAATCCGACAAAAGATGTGTGGTATGTACATGTGGAACTTACAGAACGCGGTTGAAAGAAATCAAAGATCCAAAAGAATAAAATGGTATACATCTTCATGGGTCTAAAGACTTGATTTTGAAAAAGAAAAGCAAAGTTGAAGGACTTTGCAAAAACGGTTCGGCAACTCTGGAAAACAGTCTTAGTTTCTTCAAAAGGTAAACATGTATCTACCATATGACCCAGTAATCCTGCTCCTAGGTATTTACACAAAATAAATACTTAAGTTCACACAGAGACTTGTATCCAAATATTTCCAGCAGCTTCATGTACAATAGTGGAAGATGGAATGCCCCAAATGTCCATCAGTGCAAACATGCACCAGCAGTTACCCGGCAAAACCAGGAGCCAGCTACTGACCTTTGAGATGGTATGGATGGATCTCAAAAGCACTGTGGTAAGTGAAAGAAGGCACATGCAAAATATTAAATTCTATGTGATTCCATTTAGAGGGAATTCTAGGGACCAGGAGTCGTGCCTCACGCCTGTAATCCCAGCAGTTTGGGAGACTGAGGCAGGCAGATCACCTGAGGTCAAGAATTTGAGACTAGCCTGGGCAACATGGAGAAACCCCCTTCTCTACTAAAAATACACAAATTAGCTGGGCGTGGTCATGGACACACCTGTAATCCCAGCTACTCGGGAGGCTGAGGCATGAAAACCGCTTGAACCTGGGAAGCGGAGGTTTCAGTGAGTGAAATCGTGCTATTGCACTCAAGCCTGGGCGATGGAAGGAGACTCTTTAAAAAAAAAAAAAAAAGGTGGGGGGGAATTCTAGGAAAGGCAACCGGCAGTGGCAGAAGCTGACAGGTGGCTGCTGGGAAGGGGCTGGGGGGAGAGGGCTGGCTGCAGAGGGGCATAAGATAATTTGTAGGGGTGACTAAAATGCCCTAGGTAATAATGCTGTCATGGGACCATCTCTACACATTTGCCAAAACTTTATAGGTAAATTATATGGCAACAAAGCCACTTTTTAAAAAGAAGAAACAGAAAAGGATGGGTTTGAATTCCCAGTTTTCTCCTTCCAGCTGCACAACTTGAGCCAATTACGATGCCTCGTTGAGCGTCTGTTTTCTCATCTGTAACGGAATATAAGAGCAGCTGCGTCCCATCGAGGCTAGAAGTATTAAATGCCTTCCTTTCGTGGCAAGGTTTACAGTCATGCCAGGTGAAATCCGTATTAGCTGTTACAGGGAGTGTTCCTCTCTTTGCGGAGGGGTTTGGGGTAGAGGCACAAAAGATGATCTTACAGGCCAGTTCAGCATTCTCATCTCTGAAACGCCCAGCGCTTTCCCTCCACTGTCTTGGGAGCGGTTCCTGATGAGAGCAGTGGCGTGAGTCTGAGGCTCTCACCCAGCTGTCTTCTGAGGACTGAGCCGCTGCCCCTTTCCCTGCCTGTCCCCTAGCAGCACTTCCCGCCACCCGTGGTCATCACACATCGGAAAGCCCTTGTGAGCCCCAGGGAAGCAGGTACTGGGCTCTGATTCCACAAGGAGGCTTCTGGGTCTTCCATTTTACCTGCCTGGATGGCTCAGGACTTTCCCATGATCTGGGGCTAAAGATTTGGCACCTGAGTTTTAAAACCTTCCCAGCCAGGCACAGTGGCTCACGCCTGTAATCCCAGCACTTTGGAAGGCCAAGGCGGGCAGATCACAAGGTCAAGCGATCGAGATCATCCTGGCCAACATGGTGAAATCCCTACTAAACGTAAATACAAAAATTAGCTGGGTGTGGTGACGCGCGCCTGTAGTCCCAGCTAGTTGGGAGGCTGAGGCAGGAGAATTGCTTGAACCTGGGAGGCAGAGGTTGCAGTCAGCTGAGATCGCGCCACTGCACTCCAGCCTGGCGCCTGGTCTCAAAAAAAAAAAAAAAAAAAACCTTTCCCCAGCATTTCCCAGAGATGCTCTCCTGCCCTTCCCTGGCCACTTACCTGGGCAGAAGTCATTAGCGCTGCCGGGAAGGGAGGATGTTGGGTTTCTGTGTCAGCTGGCACTGAGGCCCTTAATCTGGATGGGGTTTTTAAACTCCCCACAGCCTTCTCTGCCAGTTCTGTTTCCAGCTGCATCTGCCCCTGGGTCTCCACGGTTCCTCTGGAGGGATTAGGCGAACCGCGCAGCTGCCTAAAACCTCACAGCTTGGGGGAAACGGTCTTCAGTGTCTGACCTCTGGGCTCGCTGTCTCGGACTCTAAGCTGCCAGGGAACCAGGCCTTTCCATCCAGTGGGACTGCCTGGGGGGCTTTTTAAATGCCCCTGCCTGTCCCCTACTCCCAGAGATGGTGACTTCCTGGGCCTGGGCATTAGGAGTTTGTAAGACTCCCTGATGATTCTTCTGTCCAGGCCAGGCTGAGAACCGCTGGTCAGAGAGACCTAGGCATATCCCAAGGCTCACCCAGAACCACGGGGTGCAAGTGACAGAAATGAGAGGCTGCTGATTGCCTCACTGAGTGGTGAAGCCCAGGTTTGACCGCAGATTAGGCCAGCTGGACCCAGGGGCTCAGGCGGGAGCATCCCTGCTTCTCTCTGCTTTGCCCCATGGGCCCCAGCAGCCTGAGCCCACATCCTCTCACTCGGAAGCGAGTTCTCACCGGGTTGGCTGGGCTCACAGCTCCACCCTGGAACTATCCATGTGGCCTGGAGGGCCCCTCAGGGCTCAGACAGCCAGACCTGGGGTGGTTGAAGGCCAAGAGCTGGGGGCCATCTCGGAACCACAGAGCCAGGAGTGGGAGGGGGTGCTCCCTAAGGGACAGCTGAGGCGCTGGCTTTCAGAGTGGGGAAAGGGAATAGATATGAGCTGGACAGAGCCATTATGTCACCCAGAGAGGCTCTGTCCCCCGCCCCGCTGAGGGGGAGATAGTAGAAGCACAGCCACAGGTCCAGCAGTGCGATCACAGGGTCTGCGGTCAGGTGCTGGAGCGGGGTCCAGCTCCACCGGCCAGCTGCACACCTGGCCCTCAGGGCCTCCCTCCCCTGCGACGGGACAGTGCCATGCAGCGTTGCGGGGTACAGGCCTTCTGTGTGGTGAGCATGCCAAGAGCTCAGACAGGGTGGATTTGCACATGAGTGGCCACCTGCGCAGTGTCCACTCAGCCAGCAACACGCTAGACCCAGGAAAGGACTTGGAGCACTCTGTCAGAGCCCACTGTCACCCACAGGAGCAAACTGCCTGGGCCCAGAGCCTCTGCTTCTTCCCCTCCCATCCCCCAAACGCCAGCCCCTGGCCGGCCTGGAGGCGTTTCTGACTGACCGTGGCTGTCAGTCCTCTCGTGGGCCTTGTTCCAGCCAGACTCCTGCCTTGGACCTCTGCCATCGCGGCACTGACACCCACAGGCACAGCTGAGACGAAAGAGAGGGGCCCCGGGAGTGTCGTCAGCAGCCAATCCCCGAAGGCATCTATGTCAGATGGTTTCTAGAAATCGAAACTCGACTCTGTTTCCTGAAGCATTTCCTGGGATCAGCCTGACCACGCTCCATACTGGGAGACGCTTCTGGGTCGAAGGACCAGTCTGCAGAGGGCTCCTGTGGCTGGAAGCAAGGAGGCCCCAGCACAGCCGTTGCAGCTGCCCCAGCCAGGTAAGCTCCTGCCTCCAGATCTCAGGTGGGCACCCCCGCCTCTCTCTCTCTTTTTTTGTTTTGCAACAGGATCTCACTCTTTAGCCCGGGTTGGAATGCAGTGGGGCAATGTCGGCTCACTGCAGCCTCTGTTTCCTGGGTTTAAGCGATTCTTCTGCCTCAGCCTCCCGAGTAGCTGGGATTATAGACGCCTGCCACCACACCTGGCTAATTTTTGTGTTTTTAGTAGAGACGGGGTTTCGCTATGTTGGCCAGACTGGTCTTGAACTCCTGATCTCTGGTGATCCACCCACCTCGGCCTCCCAAAGTGCTGGGATTACAAGTGTGAGCCACCGTGCCCGACCAGGACACCCCTCTCTCTACACAGGCAAGTGGGGGTCACGCCTCCCTGTTTGCACATAGGCCTGGAGCTGGGGCTCCGGTGCTCCTGAGCCAGCAGCAATCCTTGCTGCTCCCAGGCCCATAGGGCCTCTCTGTACAGTTGGGCAGATTGCTCACTGCACAAGGATACCAGCCAAAGGAGCAAGTGGGTTGGGATTCAGCTTGGCCCTCTCTCAGGTCTGTGCATTTAGCCTAGGCCTGCACCCACCCCAAGGAAGAGCACCTTTTTTTCAATTTGCATGAAGGCACCCTAGGGGTCAACACAGACAGCCGGTCTCAACTTCCCATGTGAAGGAATCAGGGAAAAATACCCAGCCACTGCCATCCAAAGGGCAGCAATGGTGCCTGCCTGGTGCTTCATTGTCCACTGCTTTTTTCTTTTGAGACGGAGTCTTGCTCTGTCACCCAAGCTGGAGTACAGTGGTGTGATCTCAGCTCACTGCAACCTCCACCTCCTAGGTTTAAGCGATTCTCTTGCCTCAGCCTCCTGAGTAGCTGGGACTGCAGGTGCACACCACCGTGCCAGCTAATTTTTTTTTTTTTTTTTTTTGGTATTTTTATTAGAGATGGGGTTTTACCATGTTGGCCAGGCTGGTCTCGAACTCCTGACCTGAAGTGACACACCCACCTCAGCCTCCCAGAGTGCTGGGATTACAGCATGAGTCATCGCACCTGGCCAGTTGGCCATTTTTCCAAGGCCTTGAGTTACTCTCTCAGGACGAACAAACCTGGTTTCTGCAGCAGAGAGAAGTGGCTGGGGGCAGAGTGGAGAGGGTGACCACCCGCCCCAGTGTGCCTGGGACCAAGGGGTTTCTCAGGACACAGGGAATCTTTAGTGCTAAAACCAGCACAGTCCCCAGCACACAGGACAGGTGGTCACACACCCTGGCCCCTTCAGCCATCTACTGACATCCACACGGGGCGAGAGGTGGGCTCTGTCAAGCAGACCCCCGGCCTGCAGCTCACCAGCTGTGGACCTGGCACCCATTTGCCTCTCTGGATGTCAGCTAATTCACTTGTAAGGTGGGGTGTTACCAAGGTGGTTCTCAGGGTCACAGTAAGGCCTCCAGTGGTATCTAGGCAGCCCCGACAAGGGACAGCTGTGCACTGCCAGTGAGCGGGAGTCCCAGAGCAAAGCTGCTCACCAGCCAGTGCACCCAGCCCCGGGAGCTTGTTCATGCAGACTCCCACGCAGAGGGCCTGGGGCGAGGCCAGCCTTAACTACACTTTCGACAAGCTCTGCGGATACCCCTGTAGCTGCCCACCAGGCCCCCCTCTGAGCAATCTCAAGGTCACCAGGCCCGGACTCGCAGCCAGTGCCCACAGCAGTGCCACCAGAGGCCTGCCCCCGGCTTGCTGGACTGAGGGGACGGTGCCAGGTGTCACAGGATTCTTACCAAGCCAGAGAAACCGTAACTGTCTCTCCATTGGCAGGGTGTGGGGAGGGAGATAGGGGGGCCGCAGGCCACCGCAGGCAAGCGTCGAAATTATTCGGAGGCAAGAACACCAGGCCCGAAGGTGGAGACCCAGGCCGATCTGAGCATCAGTGTCTTGGGGACACTTTGGCATTTACTCCCCATTCTTCCCCCAGCACGGCACCCCCTGGGCTGCAGCCCTGAGCCTCTTCCCACATCTTCCCCATCCGAATACCACGGAGCCCTGACGTGTCTCCCTGCCCCGACGTGTCACTCCTGTCCCAGATTCTGTGGCCTCTCCTGACGAGTCCCCTCCCATCCACTCTCCAGGCTGTGGGCTCGTCTTTGTCTGCTGAGACCTCTGGGACAGTCCCTGCAGGGTCTGTTGCCTGAAGATTAAGGCCCAGATCTTAACCAGGCTCCCCCTGCTTCCCGACCTGGGCCCACGCCCATGGCCTCCTCCCCCTCCACCCTCCCACAAGCCTGTGTGGCAGCCTTGCCCGGGGCCTGGTTTTCTGAGATGGGCTCATTCGCCTCCAGTCACCAGTTCTTGCTGTCCTTACTGCCAGGGGCCACCCCCAGGCCACCCCTTCATCTAGGCAAGTCTTACACATCTTTCCAGGACCAAGCTACAGACCAGGTGAGGGGTCCCTATAGGGGCAACCACAGCGTCCGTCACACTTACCAGGACCATAGTGGGCTCTGCAGGAGAGGGACCCTGCCTGCCACACAGCCCAGGTCGGGCTGAAGGGTGGATGGGCGGGCCAGTCCCCGGGCCTCGGGCCACCTGGCTCCAGTGTCTCACTCCACCGCTTCCGTCCACAGCAGGATCCGGGCATCCAGGCAAGGCCATGGCCCCTCTGAGGCTCTTCTGGGTGTGGCTGCTGGTTTCAGGGACCCAAGGTAAGCTGAGCCCCTGGGAAATGCTGAAAGCAAAAGTCCATGAGGCTGCTGTGCCCTGGGTCTGTGCAGAACTCCCAAGGGAGGCTGTGCCCGGGGTCTGAGGCCTGACGGTTAGCCGAATCTTCTCTCTTGCTTGAAGCACCTGGTATCCCAAGTGATTGTGGCTTGGAGGCTCCAGGGGCTCACCTGGGCTCAGGTGAGCTGCAGGTTACAGAGAGGACACCAAGGAATTCTCCATTCCGTCCAGAGGAGCTGATCAAATCAGCAGTCACAGGGGGTGTTGTGGGGTCCATGGCCTTGGACGCAGGTCAAGCTTCCAGAGGGTCCCAGCTGCCTTTCCTCACATTCTTTACACTGTGAGCCCCTGGAGACTCATGCTCATCCTGGGGGCCACACGGAAGCCAGATGTGCCCCCAACTGAATTCAGCTCCTGCCTGGCTCTGCCAGCTCCTGTAGGGGTGAATGTCGGTGGGCAGAGTCCCAGAAGGACATGTGTGGGGTGGGAATCCCATTCTCTGCCCTGAAAGTATTCTGCCTATGCTCCCAGGGGTCCCTAGGCCTGCTGCCCCCAGTAGGCCAGCACCCCCAAACTGCAGACACCCTCAGGAGGGGTTAGCACGGGGCTGCCTTTCCCCCCTCCACCGTCCTTGCCTCGGGATCCTGCCACCTCCACTCCCAGTGCTAGAGAACCCAGGGCTTCTCTGCCCCTGTTCTGTCTATAGCGTGAAGGGCTGAGACCCCTAAAACAAGGAACGGTGAGTTTAGCCTCTGTGTGGGGGGGTCTGTATGTATCTTCCACTCCCCGCTCACAGAGGTGCCCCTCACGGAGAGGCAGGGGGACCTTAAAGCACTGGAAAACAAGCTCAGCAGGGGAGACCCAGGACAGTGTGGGGACCCTGGAGGTTGGGGTGGGGGCACTGCAGGCTCCAGCCTCACCCTCTCTGGTCTCTCCCTGCAGCCGTGAATGATGGCGACATGCGCCTGGCCAATGGGGCCACCGCCAATGAGGGCCGCGTGGAGATCTTCTACAGAGGCCAGTGGGGCACTGTGTGTGACAACCTGTGGGACCTGACTGATGCCAGCGTCGTCTGCCGGGCCCTGGGCTTTGAGAACGCCACCCAGGCTCTGGGCAGAGCTGCCTTCGGGCAAGGTAGGGCCTGCTGTCCCTATCCTCCAAGGCTGAGACCCACAGCACAGCCAGCTCCTGGGAGGGGCGAATCCCCTAGGACGAAACAGGCTTCAAAGACATGCAAATTGTATTCCTATTAATTTAGCAAGAGCAAACACTTTTTTTTTTTGAGATGGAGTCTCGCTCTGTCACCCAGGCTGTAGTACGGCAGTGTGATCTCAGCTCACTGGAGCCTCCGCCTCCTGAGTTCAAGCGATTCTCCTGCCTCAGCCTGCTGAGTAGCTGGGATTACAGGTACCTGCCACCACGCCTGGCTGATTTTTGTATTCTTTAGTAGAGGCGGGACTTCACCATGCTGGCCAGGCTGGTCTTGAAGTCCTAGCCTTAAGTGATCTGCATCCTCGGCGTCTGGAAGTGCTGGGATTACCACGCCCAGCCTGAGAGCAAACACTTTCGATGGTGCTGAAGCCTTGTGGGTCCTGCTCCAATGGAACCGTGTCACCCACGCCTGACTGGTGATGGCGGCTGGAGCTTGGGGCTTGGCTGGGCTCATTCCCTCCGGCCCTGAAACTCCGCTCCAGGGAGCTTATATTCTTGAAACAATTTCCTCTCAAAAGAAAAGTCTGTACGCAGAAAGATTTTCACTGATGCAGCAGTTGGGATTCTGGGAAAAAAAGAAATAATCCACCCACTATTTAGCAGCAAGGGTAGTCACACAATTGCAGTATATGAACCTGATGTCGCAGGGATAGGCACGCAATTACAACACATGAATCTGATGTCTGCAGCAGCTGGTAAGCTTTATAAGCATGAAGGCTGAGTTCATGGCCTGACGTTGCAATCACAAATCCAGCCCACGATGGAATATCCACCGTGGTTCACCGGTGAAGGACCCGCCCGGCCGGCGCAGGGAACAAAGGGCTGAGTGGCGCTGTGGGGCTGCTGGGTGCAGTTCTCACGCCCCCAGCCCTGCCATCTGCTTCGTCCACAGGATCGGGCCCCATCATGCTGGATGAGGTCCAGTGCACGGGAACTGAGCCCTCACTGGCCAACTGCTCATCCCTGGGCTGGCTGAAGAGCAACTGCAGACACGAGAGGGACGCCGGTGTGGTGTGCACCAATGGTGAGTGGGGACCCAGCATGCCCTGGGGTCCCGTGGCCCCTGCCCCTCCCAGCACCTCCCCCAAACACGTGAAGCACACAAAGTTCCTTCCACTACCGCCTCCCCACTCCACATGGAGAGGCCCTGAATCCAGAGAGCCCACCAGCTCCCAGTCCCACAGGCCCAGACTCCTCCCCAGCCCCTTCTGGAGAAACACCCCAAGGAACCTGAGTGCGAGGCAGTGTGACACAGTCCCAGTGAGCACGACACCTGGCTCCAGCCTGACCTGAAATGCCAGCGCCCGCTTGGAAACACACTCCCCAGCGTGACAGGCTCAAGCCCATCCTGGCGGAGGGAGGTCCGGCTACTCACAGCCACAGCCTGCTTCCCCCCAACCCGCCTTGATTTGCAGGGAACCCAGGCTGCTCTGCAGGTTGGAGCCCCCGGATCTGAGTTTTTTGTTGTTGTTGTTTTTGAGACGGCGCCTCACTCTGTCACCCAGGTTGGAGTGCAGTGGCACGATCTCAGCTCTCTGCAACCTCTGCCTCCTGGATTCAGACAATCCTGCCTCAGCCTCCTGAGTAACTGGGATTACAGGCACTTGCCACCACGCCTGGCTAATGTTTGTATTTTAGTAGAGACAGGGTTTCATCATGTTGGTCAGGCTGGTCTTGAACTCCTGACCTGGTGATCCACCCGCCTTGGCCTGCCAAAGTGCTGGGATTACAGGCGAGAGCCACCGCACCCGGTTGGATTTGAGTTTCACAGTTTTCTTTCCTCTCCTGCTGCAGAGGTGGCTTTTCCCGGGCTTGCCGCCCACTACCCTTTGTCCGGAGCCCCTAAGGCAGAGGGGTCGAATCCCAGGGAGCCCCTGTGCTCACATGGGACAAACAAGTGGCTGGAGCTGAGCCTGGCCTCACAGTGGGACACCACGGGGCTGTCGGGGGTTCGGTGGGGGGAGGCGGGTGGAGGGAGCATGCGGGGCCGTGGGTGCAGGGCAAAAGCTCCTGTGGCAGGGGAGCTGTGGTGAGGAGCAGCAGGTGGGAGGGAGCTGGGGGCAGGGGTCCTGCGGCAGCTCCGATGTGAGGAGGCCCAGGGCGAGCCCACCTGGTTGAAACGTCACAATTACTTCAAACCTATTAAAACCTTTGTGGCAAAGAAAGAACCTATGGGATTTAGTTTTGAGTTAGGCTTTGAGAGGGCTCAAAGAAGTGGGGAGGGTGCAGCACACTGACCCCCGACCCGAGAGCTTCCCATGACTTCTCCAGGCCTTGTGCCTCACACGAGGCTGCTTGGGGACCCCCAGAGTTCTAAAATGGGATTGCCACAGGACCCTGACTTTTCAGGCCATCTAAGCAGGTAGTGGTTTTGGTTTGAGGTATGCAGCGTTTGTGGTGATTGACTGACTGAGGCTGGGGAGTAGGGCTCCGAGTCAGCACCACCAAGTCCCCAGGCGGGGCTGCTGCCTGAATCCGAGAGGGCAGAACAGAGTAGAGGGCCTGAAGCCGAGGTCTGGACAGGCTTGGGCAGGTCTCAGCTGCTCTGGTTCCGCGGGTCTGGGAGGGGTGGGGCCTCGGGGCTGGAAGGGGTGGGGCCTCGTGGCTGGCAGGGGTAGAGCTCGGGGCTGGAAGGGGTGGGGCCTCGGGGCTGAAAGGGGTAGAGCTCGGGGCTTGAAGGGGTGGAGCCTCGAG